>NTHP01000435.1:324131-365697 GCA_003416845.1 Oplegnathus fasciatus | reverse complement strand
AAGAGTAAGAGGTGTTGTCAATTTTACCATGAACAAAAAGGGTTAGGGTTGCACAGTATACACCAACAAATAAACATACATACTGCCAGTAAGTCTGTCTTTACGATACTGCTGATGAATTGCCATTATCTTCTGCTGCAGCATCTCCATCTTCTGACAGCTGTGGGAGGCAAGAGGTCAGAGTTCAAACACCACAAAGCCATGAGGCCACCCTGAAGCTTTGAATCCCTGAGTACCTCTTGTCATTGGCCAACGTCTCTGCTAGCTTGGCCTGTTCTATCTGCAGATGGTCCAGTCGGTTTTGAAACTCTTGGATGCCGGCAGCGTATATAGGCAGGTGCTCATGGACCTGTAGAGACAGCAGCCACAGACTCTGACACCTGACTCAACAAATCAAGTCTGTCTCAGAATTAAGGATTCAGTCCATTATCCTGGATTAGTTTACAGCATTCAACATCAAATGTGTCTATTCAGTCTTTCAACTCACTCGTGTTATTGCAATGTCTAATTAAGTGAATATACTGAAAACAAAAAGAGAACTCCTAAGGCATCCTACATGTTGAAAACTGGCATTAGTCAGATTTACTTATCTTATTTACTTATTCTTTAACACTAGAACTGCCAATGAGTAAAATTTACTCACGGCTGTTTTTCCAGTTGTATGTAACTTTGTTTCAATAAAACATTCAAGTCCCCCAGTCTTTGACTTTTCCAAAAAGTGTGTTATGTAGCACCCCCTATAGTTAAAAATTTTCAAGATAAAGCCAGATTTAAAAAATGGGCATTTATACCTATAAGCGCCAGCAGATAAAATGTACCCCTATAGAGAACGTAATCATTTTCACACTATTAATTTCGATAAACATTCTATGTTGCTATTGGCAACGCCAATTCTATCTTACTGCTAGTCTTTTGCGGCCCCTTCAAGAGGTGTGCGGCTCCCTCATTATGTGTTTTGTGACCTGCGGAGAGTGTACAGTTCTTGACCACAGTGTATTGTTTAGCAAAAGTGATCATTATACATTTTTTCGTTGGGTACAAATCTACTTTGAATTTTGGAATTGATTAGAAGTTTCTTTGCAATAAATATTTTCGTTTGGACTTTTAAACTTTTGTATGTGTAATTGTTTGGATGCACACGAGTCCGAAACAAACAAGCAGGAAGAACACCTTAGATTCTTATTCTACATTATTATTATTATTATTATGTAGGTATATAAAAACACTGCAATAGTCAATTTATTTTTTCTAAATTGCTGCGTGCTGAGTGGGTGGCATCAAAAGAGCCACCGCGTGTGGACGTTCCCTTCGCAGATGCAGGAGAGCGCAGGAGAATCACCTGCATGGTGAAGGCGCAATGTAAACAGAATAAAACATTCCATTAAGTGCGGGGATGCTGTTTGTGGGAAATGCATTGTGTGTATTTGAGCAACGTGTAACAGAAGTAATCACAAAATCAATGCATTCTAATAGCTGGTAAATCTTACCCATTGGCGGTTTTAGGTTTTACAGCAACCTACTGATGGTTCTAGTGTTAAACAGTAAGACTATTTTGCGTGGGCATCGTATATACCTGCCTGTATTTCAACATTTCATTCTAGAAGTTTGGCTTTGTTTGCGAATGAGGGGTTTTGTAGAAAAACACACTTATATTTCTCAAAGTAAGGTATTTATAGAAGTATCATTGTGATATCGGCACATGCCATCCCTTTTTTGACCACTCTTTTCATTGTGATCTGTCATTCTCTACTACATACTCATGAATGAAGGAATAACAACATAAAAATATGGAAAAAGCCCCATTCTCAGCCACATCAGTCAAGCTAGCCTCTGTGATGCTTCTTCCTGATGCCACTCACCAGCTGCAGCTTTTGACTGTTATCAGCTGAACCTTGGTTTTCTGAAGGGAAATGGCCTCTAAGAAAAATAAAGGGAAAAAAGAGGAGGAGATTGTAGGTTAGAATATGACAATGTCAAAAATGTAAGAAATGTGTTTAGTCAACATTTATCAACAAATTACAAATATTCTGAATCCACTACATTCGTACAGTGAGCAATCCAAACCTACATCACACTCACTCTGGCAAATTCAGCCTAAAAAAGCAAGTACAGCTCCATTTGTATCATAATGCCTGTCATACAAACATGCACCTGTGCAATTCAACACCCCAAGTGTGACACCACAGATTCCTTTTATTTAGCTCAAAAAGTGTGTAGATAAACTCACAGTGTGTGAATCCTGTGTTCTATGTTGAGGCAAGCCTGCAGTCTGATGGTGATCATCGCAATACTGTGCATTGCTTCTCCACACTCCCTGCGCAACCTCATCCTGAGGAACAAGAAGAGTGTGAGAGAGGAGAAATGAAGGGGAGAAGAGTTTAACAGAGGTCATTAACTTGAGTCAGTACATAACTTGGGAGATACATCACTCAGTGCAGTGAAATAAATAATCCTTATTGTAGCATGTATATGTCTCACATGTAGCTGTAGTATCCTTGCAGCAGGAGCTCTCGGTGTGTGTGCAGCAACTGTACTATCCTCAGATACTGGTGGACCACTCCCACTATTACCTATAGAGAAGAGGGGGGTTAAAGGAGATAATAAATAATGGGTTGTAGGCTTATAATACATAAAAAAATGAACATAACATTAGGCATAGATGAGATAGCAAATCAGCGGAGCAGCAGTACCTTGGAGAAGTTGTAGTCTGCCATGACATCAAACCTGGATGGGATGCCTGGTGACTCTGCTGCAGAGGAGAGAAAAACCCACACCCCAAAAATATATGACTTATGGAGTGTTTATGTACTGTTTGTACATGTGTGTGGGCATTAATAATTTTATGCACACATTATTTCAAATATAATTACTTTCCTTTTTAAGAAATCTTCATTATGTACTCATCTTTTGTATGTAATTTTCCTATATCTGGGATTGGCAAATAAACATTACTCAACAAAATTAGCATAAAACAGCTGATTCACAAAAATATCTATGTGTTGTCTGTGTGATGCTGGAATACACCTTGTTTCAAAACTCTTTCATATCTCCCTAGGGGAAGAGCAAAGAAGAAATCTTAAGACTTCACAGAAACATATCAAAGGTGTACGTGTCTTTGATTGTCTTACGTTCTCTAAAGGGCAGGCTGGTATTTGCCTCAGGCCCGTGGCTGAGCAGAATGAGAGGTCGGGCAGGTGAAGTGCGCGGGAGGTTGACCACCTTCATGTTGCCCTCCAGAGGGAGTTCGTGACCCAGGTACAGCAGATGTTGCAGCTGTACTCCTATACCAGTCTGAGACGCCACCTCCTCAAAGAATAAGGACACCCTGAGAGGTTTGAAGGGAGAGAGAGAGAGAGAGAGCATGTTTGGCTGCCAGACATCTTTTTAAGTTTCAGGTCTGATTCTGCATCCTGATTAAATTGTAAGATCAGGGTCAGTGCTCTCAGTCACTGCTATAATTGTAGTTCTCTGGACAAATTTACTGGGCATCCATAATGCTCAGAGCAGATGTTGAGGTTTTTAATTTGTATTTATGTTTGTGGAGATATTGAAAGTCGATACGCAACGATGCATGGAAAAAAGACTCCATAACCATCTGTAACTGTGGAGTGAGAACTAAACATGTCACATTAGCAAATGGCAGCCTGTAGTTTGCTTGACTCAGGTTAACCAATAAGATTTAATTTAAATAGATCTGGCTTCCTCTACATGTGCCAATAACAACAATATTATCCAAGTCTGCTTAAGCCTTTACATGGCTGCATAAACAATTAGACATAATCCTGCTGACAAACTATTCGAATTGAGTTGCGGAAATTTTATTTCCTTTCATACAAAACTGATTTTTGATTCACCACTATAAAATTTAACTAAATTATCTACAACCATGATTCAGCTCACATCACATCATACGCCTCTAATTGGAAACTGCAGATGTACCACACACACACACACACACACACTCTCTCTCTGTTCTTCCACGCTGAGAGGCCTGCAGGGATTCAATCAACTGAGAGGGAAAGCCTTCATTCAAGCAATTGTGGATAGCAGATAAAATCTAGAGCTCAGTACAGACTCTACTAAACTGGAATTATTGCCATTATCACATTAAAAGTATTATACCCATTATTCTGCGTAACTCTGCAACTGCTTCACATTTTTGGCTTGTTGGTAGAATCATCAACTGAATGAGTCAAGTTGTCAGTAACTACCGTAACCTTTGACCAAAATACCAACATCCCACCTTGCACAACCTTATTTACATGGATTCACTTTTTTGCATGCATTGCAATGTACACAACAATCTTGAACAATCTTCTTTGAAATTCTAGTTTGGAGAAAATAACACCCACACATGAGCAAGTTGTGGCATCCTCGTCATCTTTCTGTGACATCTGTCTGTCACGCCTGCAGGACAGACTGCGTCAGTCTGATGATTGGTGAAAAATGCTTTTTATTTCAGTCTGTTACAATTTAAACAGTCATGTAGTCTGTAAACTGTTTTATTTGTGTTCGATCAGAATAATGTGTGCGATGATACGCCTGTGCAGACTCACGTGTTGTAGTGATGTATGTAGATGCAATGTGCCATGGCCTGTTGCAGAGAGAAGAGGTGGATTGGCTGCCGCTGCAGTATGTCTGTGGTGGCTGTGAAGAACTGGTCAAAACCCCAACACCTCTCCTGGTCAGCCTCCAATATACCCGCTAGTACTGGAACCAGCTGCACCATCAGACCCCTACAGACAGAGAGACACAGAACAGAAGAGACACAGATGGAAACGAAAAAATTAGCATCACGTGTTCTCTTTAAAGAGTCACTGAGATGCATGTTCAAATGCTCTTTATTAGGTGACATACTGTGAGAGCTGGCAGCTGTGAGGTAGGTGGTAGCTCCACTCTATAGGCCCGTCCGCCACCCGCTGTATTCCAGCTATTGCCCCCATAGGCTTTTCTGTAGTTATTTTGAACCTACACAACAAAACAAACAAGTCAGGCTGAAAGATCACTGATAGAAGTTCATGTTCTGTCCCATACCCCAAGATTCCTGAAGAAACAACATGCAGCAAGACATCTTTCTCTAAGGGGGAAATCTACGCATTTGGCACAATTAAAATTGAGTAGTGTTTTCACTAACACAGAAAAAAATATCATCTCCTGATTTCATGGCGGTATGCTTTCCGATATTGATACTGAACTTGGCTGGTGGTGAGGGAACTTAAGACAAGTAGTTTGAGACCAAACTTAACGTCATAATTTGATACAGATATGTAAAAAATAACATGAATAGGTCTGGCATAATTACTTCATTAACTTTGGTTGAAGGGGTGGAGTTTGAAACTCAATGTTCCCATCAGAAATGTGGTCTGTGATTGACTTTTTCTCACCTAATGTATTAACTTACATGGTGGGCTTGTTCCTGCGGGGTCCTCCATACGGTGTGAAGGGAAGACTCCCAGTGGCAGCGTGGTAAAATGTCACACCAATACTCCACAGGTCTACACTCACTCCATAGGACTTCTGATGAGGCTTACGCAGCACAGCACGTTCATACATGTCTGGGTGCTACACACACAGTACAGTACGCACACAGTAAGAAGAAAAGACAGAAGCTAGTCTGTAGAGGTGGATATACAATCATCGTACCCTCATGTGTTCACAGCATTTAAGATTATCATCTAATGTTGAGTATTATGTAAGTGCCAAGTGAAAGTAGTGTATTGCCCCAACATGTATTCTTTTCCCAGGAGTCACTTTCTTTTTATCAAGGAATGTCATATTAAACTTAGTAGCATGCAAAAATGTATGAATATAATACATAACAGGTGTAAAACCAATTTGTTAGGTATTTATAGATCACACATACGCTGCTGTGACATATACTATATTCTTATTGGTTAGAAATATAAATTATATTGTGGCAGAATCACTGTGAATCACATAAGCCAGTGCTTGTTGGTCTGCCAAACTGTCCTGTATATGCAGCATTTCCATGATTATTATTCAACACCCTGATAACTAATATATTTATCCATTTGTCCACTAGAGGGCAACCCAGTCTTGATAATACAAGTTGCTTTGAGGTATCAAGACCTGGACTCCGCAGTCTGACAAAGCAATTTCAAGTTGGTTTGTCTTTGCTGTGAAACCTAACACTGGTAACACATGATTTTCACATTAAGCTGGAGTTAATTCACATGTAATGGTGGGATTTGTAATAAACACACCAATCACAGATCAGAGATTAGACGGTAAACTATTCTCATGGGGAAATTAGGCTTTTATAGCAGTAAAGGTAATACGAGTTAGTGTGGAAAAGGACGGGTTATAGACTGCAAGGACACAACTAGAGTATAAAAGGAAGCAACTGATTTGGTGGGAATAATATAGACTACACTGATTGTACCCTTGACTTTAAAAATGGATCCTATAAAGAAATGTATTACTAATAAATATATGCGTTCATCTCTCAAGAACAAGCTATTATTACATCAGTGAAAGGCAATGCTGCTACAGTGCCAAGCCTTGAGAGCTTTCCCTGGAGGACAACTGAACTGATAGAGAGGTTACCAAACGTGCAATAATATTATAACTGTCAATCAATAGGGAACATTGAGCATACTTTTTATTGATGCAATGTTATTTCATCACTGTTTTATATTTTACTTTGATGTCTTAATTTTATTTATCCAGGACATTAGGTGAGCATGAATGAGCTTTCTCAGCAATGTTCCCCTCCACCGAGGCAGTAAAAAGATTTTCTGTTCATAAAGTCACCTCATGTTCTTTAAGGCAGCAGTAATGGAATATGAATGCGACAGGCTATGTTAAGATTGCCTGCAGGCTAACCTGTAGTAAAGATGATATCAGAGAACTCTGTGCACACCACATGGTGGAAACAAATCTCCATAACACAACTGCTGAGACATCAAAGGGGTTTATGAAAAATGTCATTTCCACTTGAGTTTCTTGTCTCTTGTCTCTTTTGTTGTTTATTACCTTAACCAAGTGGGTTATGTTCTCAGACCTGTTTCATTTCATTTTCATTTATTTATCTGTTTATTTATTTATTTATTTATTTATCTATTTATATGGACAATGCACATTAATCAACATTTCTGTAAATGTGTCAGCCAGCTGGCTAAATTTCAACAGCAGTCCTTTGGCAAGATGTTTTGAAACCACTAAGGTTTCTTGTTTAGTTAACAGGATGTATTAAAAACTACTGAAATCTGATGAAAAGTTAAAATTCTATATTTTTCTCGATGTCTTGATCTGACACATATAGGACTGCCAATTTCTGCCTACAAAGGTTTTAACTACTAATCTAATAAATTGTAATTAATCTTTACTATATTCTGTACATACTGTATTTGGATGACCCCAAAACTTTGCTGTTGCACTCATCTACTCTGTCGAAGTCACTATTCAAAAAAAGTCATTTTTCACTGCATATTCCCAGAGAGCACAAATACAGGCTAACTGAGTTTATTCGCGGGACTGTCATCTTACCAGATACTCCTCAGTTCCGTAGATAGACATAAACTTCTCATCATCTTCCAGCTCTCTTGCTGCTCCAAAGTCCGTCAGCTTATAAACAGACTTGCCGTCCTCCCCAACTTGCCGCATGATGTTGCCTGGCTTAATGTCCCGGTGTACCACTCCATTTTCTCGCAGGTGGTTCATCCCCTGCACTGAAGAGAAGAAAGGGAGGAATTCTTCAGCTTAGGTATATGATATTGTTGTGAAATACCAGGGTATACACCCACCTACACACTGCAAAACTGTGAGGAACTCTGTCTCAGGCAGGCCGAAGGCGTTTTCTGGCTCCTCGAGCACGCTGAGCAGACTTCCTCCTGAACAATACTCCATCACCAGCACCTTCTGCTTAGAGGGCAGCTAGAGAGAGAGACATTAGGAGATGAGCTGCACTTCCTTCAACACTGTAAACATCATGTAAATATTAAGAAAACTTGTCTGTTGTGACTGAGAAGGTATGTAAAAATGTATAAATGTATTAAGAAAGCTATCTAATCCCATTGTCTAACAGTGTAGGACCAGGTGCACAAACTCTCCTATTCCATGTTCCAAACGAATCTGGAATAAAGCTGCAGCCCCTTTTTACACAGTGATAATTGTCCTTGCTTTTGTCTCTCCTCCTCTCATGGCAGCCTTACCTCTTCCACAGTGTACAGCCTGACGATATTGCTGTGGTTGAGCTTCCTCAGCATCTCAAATTCTCTCATCTGGACCTCATGGGGGCGGTTGTAGCTCACCATGTTAAACACCTTGACGGCAACCAGCTCACCGGACTTCTGCACACCCACACACACACGCAGGTTTACATCAGCATAACACATCACAGCGTCATGGAAGAACATCAAACACAGCCCAGATTAGCACTGCAACCACAACCTTTTCTTATCACACATCCTGGTGTCGCTTTTGAGCAAAAAAGTAGGCTGAAACATCTCATGTAATGGCATCAGTGGTGTGAATGAGCTCATGGGTGGAAAAAAACAACTTGACAGTGTGTTAAGATGATAAAATCATCCACCATCCATCCATCTACCTTGTTGCGTGCCTTGTAGACACTGGCAGTAGCCCCTTGACCGAGGACATCTTGTAAAGACCAAAGGTAGTTTGTTGTACTGGCTGTCATCCCTGACATGCTGGAAGGAAAAGACAGAGAATTAGAAAAACATTAACAGAGACTTGCGAGACAGACAAGCCCTCTTTCTCTTCTTAGGGAGATAAGAACATTACAAATTGATTATTAAATACAGAACAAAGTAGCTACACACTAACAGCTAATTAGTTACCTGTTAGTTAGCTAATTGGGTCAGTGGCTTATAACAATATCTATATATATCACATACTTTAAATTATCATACACACACTATAATCCTTACGTTATAGAGAAGTTGCTAGCTAAAATACATTCGCTTTATTTAGCTTTAGGCTAGCTTAGTATCTAATTTAACTGACAGCCAGCTGTTAACTGTGCACTTAACACAACAATGAACAACTAATTCTGTTAGCAACTACATACTTAACAACTGGCCAGTTTTATTTAGCAAGTTCATAAAACTAACTAACTAAAGCGTTAGCTGTATTGTTAGCTTACCTGGACCGGTCCTGCAGTTAGCCGTGCTTGGCTCTAACTTAACTGACAACTGTCCGTGATAGCCTCCCGCAGGCTGCCAGACTATCCCGGGAAATATGGCGTCAAAATAAACGTTAGCTTGTGAGTTACAGCTCAGACCGCTCCGTGGCTTTCCGGTAAATCCAACTTGGCTGAAAACAAAAGCCGCCTACGTGTGAAACTTCTTCCGTGGTGAGAAACAACTGCATACCTGTTTAATGGCTGCTGTCGGAACAGGTACGGTACAGACAGGACCTGCCGGTGCGTGTACAACCGTTTCCTTCCGTTTCTTTCTAACGTGGATCCAAACAGTTCGCTGGTTTCTTCAAAGGCAGCAGCTAGTAGCGCTGCACTGCACCGCGGCGTCTGTTTTAGGAAGTGTGGGTTTCACTCGAAGCGGAACTGTAGTTTATAGATGATGGCGGAAATACAGCAAGTGCGGACTTGACAGTTTTATTCTCTGCCTCAACTTCTGGCTGTGTTACAGTAACTGTGAGAGTACTGAGCAAAGGAGGCACGTACTGTGGCATCCTGGGGGATCTGGAATAAATGTTGCTCCTATTTCTGATTTGATTCTAGTTTTAGCCCGGAATATAGAGCATGCATGGCCCCTTTGGGTCCCCACACCCATGTTAGGCACCTCCAGGTTAAAGGGAAACTACAGCAGCATTTCCACCCAACTATTCCCATGTATTTGGAAGGACAGTCAGCATATCAAGATCTTTACTGTCATGTGCACAACAATTACAGTACATAGAATCAGTCGTTGGCAAGGAAATTCTTAAATCTCAGGCTCCGTCTAACAATGCCCAAAAATATGTATAAAGAAAATCACACAAGTAAAATGAGAACTTAAGACATAAGATATAAAATAGTGCAAAAGTTCAAAATATAAGGCTATATATAAAGTATCCGCAAACATAAACAGTTGTTTCCCGATATACTTTTGAGAGTATCAGGCCCTGTGACTTTTTGGAGATCATCCACAGTGAGAGACTGATCTTTTTTTCTTTTTTTTTTGAGATATTTAACCCTAATGCGTTTTCACCTTTATGAATGTGCAGATGTGATTTGTGTTCCTGTAAAGTCACCATGATTCATCAGAGTCATCATGTCCTCACAGTTGTTCCAGGATTAGTCTCTGGATCACTGCAGTCTGTCTTTCTGCTGTTCAGCATGAGAGACAAATCCACAAATATGACCTGTAAAACATAATTTGAAATAACACGTAATATACTAATAATATATATACGTTTTATATATATTTATATCTGTACATAGTAGTTTAATGTTTATGTTTACCTTGTCGAGCTTGTTGTCCTTGTTTTAAGCTGTAAGTATGTCTATTTCTGTGCATGTACATTGAGAGCAACGAAAAAACCAGTCAAATTCCTTATGTGTGTACACATACTTGACCAATAAAGCTGATTCTGATTCTGATAATGAGTTTAGTGGTGATATTCAAATCATTTTATGAACCACTGTCAACTGAAACCACATGGCTCATCATAAATATAATAGTTTGACATGACTGACACACATGAATTTGTCCTGACAGGAATATTTAAAACAAAAAGATGGGTACATGTGAAGTTTATGCAGAAATCAGGAAATGCACAGACTGGGCAGGTGACCTCTGGGATTTGTAGTTTACTATATTTTTCTCTGACATTGTTAAATCTTTATTGTAGCAATGCACTGATGCAAGTTTTTCTCTCCCGATACCAAATCCAAAACCTCACCAAGGTATCTGCTGATAATGAGTACCAATCTGATACCAGATTTTTTATTAACCACAGTGAGTAAAATAATAATGTAGATTAATATTATTATTTAATGTTCATACATGGTTTAGTATTTGACCAACCCTTTCCATGTTCACGGTCATGTGATAATACAGACTTTGTGTGGTAAATGTCTACCTGTTTGTCTCCGTGTCACTTCTTTAGTTGCCAAACAGGCTTTGCACGTAGCTGCGTTCTGTTAAAGGGGAACTCCACAGATTTTACACATGAAGATTACTCGACATGATGAGTAATACTCAGCCTGTAAAGTCTCCTGCGGCTCTGGTATGAGCTTTCCAAAGTTTGAATAAATAACCCTGATGATCTTGGACTGAGCTAAACATTTTCAGCAGAAAGCCTACATTACAAACTGGAGGTGTGACGTTTTGAAGAAGTGTGCACTTACGAGGCAAGGGTGGTCTGCTGAAAGGTACTATTGAGTTGCATCATGGGAAATGTAGGATCCAGGCTTGACCCTTACTAGGAGCTAAAAGTCAGAGTATCTCTGCTTTTGCTGTTTCAGTTTTGACTTTTCTTTTTTAAATCTGCCTCTTCTGAGTCTCCCAACTGTATGGAAGTGTAATACTAAACCACGCTAACCCCAGTTTTGTTTGAGGCTTTTCTTCTATGCACACATCTTAAGCAAGTTTAGTTTCCAATGGACCATGTAACCATTTAAGTTAATGAAATCCCTCAGTTTGTGCTTCACTTGTGTCTTCGTGCTGTGCTTCATAATTATTGCTCTTACTTTGGACAGACACAGGTTTCAACATATCCTATCATTATCTTTAATCAATATTTTCATGGATGACTTTGTGAAATAAACGTGCAATAGTTTCTCTTTATTGCTACAAACAAACACCGAAGAATTCAAGAGTCTTTATAGCAAGCAATGTTTATTAAAAAACAGATCTACTACAAGAACTACACATAGAATTATATAAGGCCTATTTGATTAAACTACTATTGCTATTACTGTACAATATTGTACCAAAAAAGAGTGTACCTCTGTAATGTACAACATTGTATATACAAAGTACATCTGAACACAGGATTCTCCAGTAATACAGAGACAACTATAAATAGATTTGACATTACAGTCCTTTTTTTTTTAGTTCTGCTGTTTTCAAATGGACACAAAAATGCATATTTAACAATATTCAATTCCGACAAATCATCCCCACACAGTTAGTCCACACGCAAGCCAAGTTGTTCAAGTGCACAATGATTGATTTGAGATCGAAGAGGGTCCCAGCTCCCCTCGATAGCACAGCCGGGACAAAACACACCAACCAACCACATGCATGTCTGTATGTGTGTGAGTGTGTGTGTGTGTGTGTGTGTGTTGACCACACACACATACAGTCACACTCCCTCCAGTTGTCATGATGAGGTAAGAGCAACACAAATACACCAGGTAATACACAAACAGTATACAGAGATAAAAAAAAAAAACCTTAACAAGTATCATTCATTACCTGGTAGAGAGCATACAGGAATGCAGTATGTGCTGTATTTCTGGGAGAAGGGGAAAGGTGGGATGGAGGAAAATATGAGGACACCTAGGTACACTTAGCTCAATACTTTCTCAAGAAGGTGAAATACAACAAAAAAAGGCTTTATTCAGTTCACCCTGAATGGCATGTGTCCACTCTTTGAAGTCAGTGTTTGCAAAATTATTCACATATTCCTTAATTCATCATCAGATTTAATTTTGCAAAAGGTACATATTAGCAAATAATATCAGAAAAAAAGAACAGTCTAAGTTTAAGTCCTTGGATTTGGGATTTCTCGTCGTCTTTCTACGTAAAGCTGGTCTGACGCTGGTGCTGTTACAGCAGTGACTGAAGACGAGACATTTCATGAATCCCTGCAGGCTTTTTATCTGGTCACATGTACACAGTGCATATTTATTCAGCACTAAAGGCTGCTACTAATCCAGAACAAGTGTTTTCCTGTGTGTCTCCAGACAGTTGCTGTTGGGTGGCATCCCTTTATGATGGGTGGTCAGGGCAGGGGTGGGGGGTGGGGGGGGGTGCATACATACTCTACATCCACGCATGCTCACACAGGCGCACACACACACATGCACACACCCAGACAGCTACACAGTTCAACATTTTACCATTACAGACTCTGAGCATTTATAAACAACTGGGGGGAAAAAAAAGTAAAATAAAAGCAAACTTTGCTTAAGAACGCATTGGATGAGGTGGTTGGTTGTGCTTCTATCTAAACACACTCAGGAGGATCCTCAGCTCCATGCTTCCAGTTATCATCATGATTATTAAACATACATACACACCATTAGAATAATAAAACCCTTTTTTTTTTACTGTTAAGTCTGAAGTATATAGTTAAAGGAGCAAGCTGTGTTTTTTTTGTTTGAAGTTGTCCTGTAGCTGGTGCTGCAGATATATAAACTGATGCAATCAGCCAGCTCGCCATTGTGTGGCTGCCGTCTATGGCCCCAGCATGCAAGGAAAACCTGAAAGGCGTTTAGCTGCCACAAAACACCACCACACACACATATGGAGAAGATGTGTGTGTGTGTGTGTACAGTCCAACATTACCTACAAAAATGCTGGGTTTCAGTGGTCCTCTACATACATAATAGAGCTGCAGGAGAGAAGCAGCATAATGCCTCAAACTACCAGCCTTCATTATTTTTATTGTTATATTTGGATTTAGAATTACTGTTGGCCATGTTAGGTTTTGGAGAACACTGTTCCTGCTATGCTCCTGTTGTGGTACTAGTACTGAACAATAATTAAAAGAAAAAAAATCACCAACATATCAAACACTGGAGGAAGAGATAAGATAAAGCTCTTGATCACATGACTTACACTGATATTTGGCCCAGTTTTCTCTCCTTTCATCCCAAAAGTCCACGTTTTTCTCCAGTCTTCCACTTCTGAAGCAGCGAGTCAGTGAGTTTCATTTCTACACAGAGTGAGAGCTTAGCATTTCACAGTCTATTGTCAGGAATCAAACACTCCCTTCCAGTCCGTTAGTCATGGGTCATTAAAAAGAAAAAAAAACCTGTCGTGTCTACTTTACAAAATCAAACAGTGCTTTTTGTTCCTCATTTAGATCTGTGTGTAAAGGCAAGTAACACTCTTGCACGCCCACTCAAACACAATTTCAAACATCACAAACTACTGTATGTAAGCTGTAGGTCTGTAGGTGTCCATCCTGAGTCCTGTTCCCTTGTGAAAGATTTTAAAATCCAGTGGTCCCTGGAATCTCCATGGTGGAAAAGGAAAAGAAGTGTCTTAGAAGGGTGTTCACTAATCTACACCCTGTGATAGTTGAGCTGTAGTAAGCAGAGCTGCCAGGAGAGGGCAGAAATAACTCTAGACACTCTACAGGGAACATGGCGTCTTAAGAACTCTTAAGAACTCGCCTGGACACCGAGAAGTGAATGCTACACATGAGTAGTGGGTTAGGTTTTGTGTGAAACAAATGAAGTGCTTTCTGCACCAGAAGAGCTGTAAGAGTCGAAGAGTTTGTGAGAATCAGTATCGTGGATCAGACTGAGAGGTCCTAAGCCGGGCAGGATTTGTCGTTAGACTGGGGTGGAGGTGGGGGAGGAGGGGTGTGAGGGAGAGAGTGTGTGTGGCCTGCAGGTGGAGGAGGAGGTGTAGGGGGCACCGTAGAGGTCGGGGAACCCATGGCTGGACTGCCACTTCCTCCTCCGCTCTTTGGGAACACCACCGGCTTGGGCCTTGTCGCTGGGGGGCGCAGCTCTCTAAAGGAAGGTACAGATGAGGAGAGGGAGGAAGAGGAGAGAGAGGGGGAGGTGGCAGAGGGCAGGGGGCTCCGCGGCTGGCTCTTGGCCGGGCGGAAGGAGGAGGGCACGTCGCTGGCGGAGGAGGCGCTGCGCTGAAGTGGGTGGGCATGTGAGGAGCCCCCCTCGCTGTCCCGTAACAGACGGGAGTGGAGGGGACTAGAGGGCTCCGAGGCTCCTCCTCCTCCTCCTCCTCCTCCACCACCCACACCTTTCAGCTGCTCCAGTGTGTCCAGGACCACGTCAGGGGCGTGTGTATGTTTCGAGGTGCTCTGTCTCTCCAACTTACTGAGCTCGCTCAGGGCGGAGCTCATCGCAGCTTCAATGTCCTGCAACACGAGGGGCAGACAGAAAAGGAAATATTAGCTTGTGCTTACAAATACCAAAAGTAGCAGATGGGGACGTAACTGATCTGGGAAGCGGAGTTGTACCTGTGAGCTGTGCTCCACCTGGGCTATGACCTCAGGGTCCAGTGGTCTGTGGTTGCTGAAGCTCTTAGAGCGCCCTGCTGTAGTTGTCTTGCGTAACTGCGGACTCTCCACCTAAATATTTACAATGCCGTCAGTTGAATGCTTTCCCGAGTTAAACAAAATAGTCCATTCACTACATTCATTTGTTGAAGATAAGATGTTACCTTGGTTTTGAGAGAGGAGTGGCGAGTGACTGAGTTGAGGATGCTGTGAGCGCTGACGGGTCGTTTGTCTCCGGTTTCTTTCACCAGAGCCCCACCAACAGGAAGAGAGGCTGTTCTCACCCCTCCTCCTCCCCCTCCACTGGCTCCTGGACTGGTACTGTCGCTCTCTGAGCCCCGGAACGTTCTTCGGATGCTCCCGGACTCTGGACGTTTCCTCAGCCTGAACGAAGTGGGACAAATATTTCAGTCATACTTTTCTATTATTTACTGTGTTGTTGTGATTCAAGGGGTCAGCCAACTCAGGGTAAAAAAATTTGAAAACAACAAAAACAAAAGTTGATTTCTACACGATTCATTTCATTTCAACTAAAGATGCAAACGAAAATCTATGATATACTATAAATAATCTGCATCTGCACATGAAACACACTTGTTCAGGTTGGCCAGGTAGATGTCAGCCACATGAGCTCCAGTAGGAGAGGCAGCGCTGCCTCTAGTAGACACCCTCTCCTCCAGCAGGTCCCTGCTGTCCACATCGGGCTTTGGACTTCCCCTGCCCCCATCAGACCTGAAACAATCAAGCATTAGTTTATAAATCAGCGCTGTGCCTCTATCTTGCACCAAGAGGAAGAACTGTCTCTCACACTGATGCATTTCCTCTGAAAGACAAAGTTAATTAGCAACTACTTTACAGGCTGTTGACTCATATCTAAAGACGCCACAGTAGAGTGACATGAGGAAGCACAAGCAGTGATGAAAACTGTCTGACTTTCTGCTGGACTAAATAAATAAATAACACTAACACTAATCCTGATAAACTTTTTATCTTTTCAAAACTACAACAACAAAAGCAACAGCAACTTAAGGGAAAATCCAGTATTTGTCAGCGTGGGTATTCTCAAATTTTTGTCCATTATGACTACTGGTCAAGATAACCTTTTAGTCACCACCATTTCTTCAGTTGGGAAACTTGGGCACTTAAACCATCTTCTCACTTTTGCAACTACTTGGCTGGCATGCACACAAGTGGGAAAAAATCCTCAAACTTATGGAAACAAACCACTCTGCCTGCATAGATAGAACAAGGAAGTTGATCTGCTATGATATGCAGTTAGCCACGTAGCACAGCAGACCAGCTTCCTTAGCTACGGGGATTTCCAGTGGACTACTTTCTGTGTTTACTTTTGGTCAGATGAAAGAACAAGTCTCATTTCTCTTTATGTGTTTTTCAAAACTCTACAATGGAGACAATGAGACAAATATTATCATGATCAATATTCACAACAAGTGAGAATGAGACCCAGGTTGACAAATACTGTAATTTCTTAATCCATTTGTTATTCTGTTCCATATGCAGATACTTTATCAAGACTAGCGACTGGAACACATCTTACATGTCTTGGATCACAATATACTGGTGTGGCACCAGTCCATCCACTCCGTTATGCCGTCCCTCCCACCAGTCATCAGAGGCTCGCTGGAACAGAAGCAGAGATGCGCCCTTCTTGAATGAAAGCTCCCGACTAGTCCGGCCGGAGTAGTCGAACCGAGCGATGGCTTCGATTGGGTCGGACTCTGAAACAGCCAAGGAGCCTGAGATTCAGAGGATGGTGGACAGACACAGGAAGTGACAGAAAAGCAGGGGGCAGCAACAGACAGGAGAGAAAAGAGAGGTGGAAGAGAGGGGAAGCCAGATTAGTGCTTAGCAGGTTAGTGCCGCTGTATTTGGTTACTGCACAAATGTTAACAAAGCAGCATAATTAACAGGTTACTGGGAGCAGAATGTGAGCTGGTTTAAACGGTTAGAGGCACAGTAACTGGTGAGAAAGGAGGAAGAGATCTCATAAACTGGTGTATATACAGTATATAAAGTACATGTACTGCATGTATTCACGTGTAAGTGTGTGTGTGTGTGTGTGTGTGTGTGTGTGTGTGTGTGTGTGTGTGTTATGCACCATCTTCGCTGTTGTGGCTGACAGAGACCGTGTCAGGTGCAGGCTCTTCCACAAGGGGGGGCTCACAGTGTGGGCTGTCACTGATGTGGACACAGAGGGCAGATGAGGTTAGAGGACACAATTACAAAAGTCTCAGACTGACAACATGTGTTGATGACTCACAGCCTGACCTCATATTCCTCTATTAAAATCACACAAGCTCACACTGTGTGCACCAGGCCACTGCTTAGTGTTGAGATTAGAACCACGTTGCAAACACGTACACTCCTTGAAATAACATTTTTGTTCAAAATGTGCCGTCTGCCTCTGCTTAGACTTGAGGCATTACAAGGCCTAGAGCTGAGTTTCCAGGGCCGAGGCCAGGATTTTACTGAGGTCATGAGTCCAAGTCGCTCCAAGGCACCCTCCATCCCCCTTCAGAAAACTGATCAGACACCGAAAAGAAAGTCTTCAAATGTCTTCAATTATTTGGAGTTTTCTTTTTTATATTCAATTGCTCAATGATATTTTCTGTAAATTTTAGTTTCAATCATTCTCTGCACTGCCAGGAATGTAGAGTTATCAATACACATGATAAAATGTGCCAAAACCACATGTCATTATGTATATTGATAGCTCTACACTGCCAGGAGTAAAACTCTGGAGGGGAAATGGTGAATGCTTTATTTAGCAATTTAATTATTTATTTTGTTGGCTTAAAAGTAGTCAAATTTGGCTATCAAATCCCCACTATATGTATGTTTTAATTGTCTCTAAAACGTCACAATTCCCAGAGGAAGTACAGTATCGATCACATGACCTAAATGGTAGCTGTGGCCCTGAGTGCAACAAACCCAGCCATGTCAGTGTGATATAATAATAATAATAATATTTTCTGTCTACACTTTCTACAGCAGAGACTGAGAGCTGCTCCTCCAGCGTGACTTATGGTCTAAACCACTGCACTGACTAGCAGTAATCACAATAACTGGTGCCGAGGCTTGTCATTACAGTAAAATTGAAAACTGGCCCTTGTGTGCATTGTGGTGTGTGTGAGTGAGTATGTGCATGCTGTGCTCTCCCAGGCTGCTGTGGTCAGGCGGTGCTTTAATCTCCTGTGTGATGGAGGGTAAGCTGATCCTCGTGGCCCCCCTGGCCCTGAGCGGAGCAGACAAGCTGAGCCCCCCCATCACTCCACGACAGCCCCTAAATCAACCACCTGTCCCCCCCTCTTTCTGGCCTCCTCATCATCTCCAAGCCCCCTGTAGTTAGATAACAATTGGACAAGACGTGCTATCCTACTAGCTTTAGCAATTCAAAGTCCTACCCTACATGACTTATCACTCCTCAGACTCCCTTCACATACACACTCTCGTCCCCAGCCCTCACCAGAAGTCATCTCCAGCTCCAGGGATGGTGTAGATGGGGCCCTGCAGGTCCTGCAGCCCAGGGAAGATGGTGTCATGGTGGATGATGATAGTTTTAATGAGCTCATTGACGTGGGCCTGGCAAGAGACCTGGTCGTGGCCCTCGGGGACAGACATCAGGGTGGGACCGAAACAGATGGCCAGATTGTAGGGGTCCATCATGTTTTCCTCGCTGTACTGAGACAAGCTGGGCGGAAGGAAAAGCGGAGTCATTTAGAGGGCATTACCTTATCCTTCTCTCTTAAACATATATACAAACCGGACTATGCACACAAACAGCCATGACATGACATTTATAGCCTACATCATCCCCTGCTTGTGAATAAACTGTGAAGGGATATCTGTGTATGTCGGATTGCACGAGGTCCGACAGTAAACACTACCCAAGCCTGCATCAATACATCACTTCATCTGTACACTGTGGCGATGGGGACTCTGATGATGTGTTTGTGTGTGTTTCAGTATGTTAGAAGAAGCAGGAGCATTGGGGTGACTGTAAATCACTTAACCAAAAGAAGAAGCTCCTCTTCTGCCTCCACATGAGCTGTCTGGGACCACTTGGTTCACCCAGGAGTCTCAAATTTCTGGTCTCCCACATCCCATTTCTTTTTGTCTTTCACTCCCTTTTGCTACCTCCCTTTACTGAAAAGTTTGCCATGCTTTTTAGGGATAGACAGCATCTTTAATGTGTATTGGGTAATAGCATAATTCAGTAATACAACAGAAAAAAGGTGTTTTGTGATTTTACTTTTGGTGTAAACTACTTACAGTGATACAAGCCCTCCTATACCTCTTATTGCACCCACAGCTCAGAGATGAGGAGGTCTTTATTTCACTGGCCTCTACTGAAGCTTCTTCAAATTCTCCCTTATCCGCCAATGCTTTTCAGTAGAGTTTGTCTTTTTAAAGAGTTTGAGTTTGTGGATGTTGTGAGCCAATTGAGACACTGTATGTGATATTGGGCTATACAAATAAACTTGACTTGAAGTGGAAAACAGAATCATTCCTCAAGGAGGAAAGCATCCAGTTCCTCGAGTAATGAAGAGACAGAAATATTCTTTGCACTTTCATTAGGGTCCATACTTGACTTCCCACAAAAGGTTAAAGGATGTTTAGATTTGCTGTGAGAAGGCCAAATGACAGCCTTTTAACCTCATTCTGGTGTTTATGAAACTACTGAGTGTGTACGGGGTAATGTTAGCAGATTAGAAGAGAATTAGGATGCTCCTGAATGGGTAAAAGGCAGCTCATCAGGCCCCATTACTTTTATAAATTACTGAGCCGGTTTCAGGTTTTGTGCTTTTTATGTCAAATTATGCATCACTGATATTGGACTCGGCAGTCTCAGAATGGTAGTGCTTCCAGAAACACCAGCTTTGAAAAATGTATATCATAGTGGATTTGTGGATACTGGATTCAATGAAACCACAGACTTTTTGTCTGCTGTTTTGTGTAGTCCAACTGATTCTCTTCCCCGTAGACTCTTTAGACATATACAAGTGATCGTTCCTTTTTTGTGGTTTATAGTGATTGAAAACTGATTTTTGTTGTCTGTGGACTTCTGTATACTGAAAATTGTTTTTGTACAGTGATTTAAAGTAATTGACTTTGAGAGTGGTATCTCATTGTGACCCATATTGGCATTGAAAAAGTCTGGGAGCAGAACCGTCATCTCCAATGATAAGTTTAGTTGCAGTCTTTTTCACCCTGCACCCTATGACATGCTTATAGTAGAGAATGATGTAGGTTGGGTGTGATTTAATAAATATGAACTTTTGAAGATTATTGACACAAGCCTCTCAGTGTGCGATAATCTAGTTTTAATGAAGTTTATATCATAGTTTGTTTCCTGAGACTGTGTCACAGTGGTGTTGGTTTAATTCACTGTTTGTTCTGAGAACATAACTTTTTTTAGCTGCTACCATGTTACTGTCCATCTCACTTTGTTTATGAGCTTCATCCATCATCCAGTCACCACCAGTGTTTCTCTACACTGATATAGACTGTCCATATTAAGAACCTATATTGTCACCATTTCTGAAACTACAACAACAACCAATATTTGGCCTCTTTTGAATTGTATGCCTCAGGCCCGAGGATACTCTGAAACTCAAATATAAAAAGTGATGTTTGTCACACTGGTTTTTCTGACATTCTGCTAACTGCTGTTGAATGTGTTGTTGCCTTTTGCAACTGTGAGTTAGTTCTTTGGTTTTTCTCCTGTCATGTCATGTAATATATAACCTAGAAGAAAACTCTGTCCAATTCCAATTCCAACAAGTACCTTTAACCATTATATTAACCATTTTATTGACAGAGTAACTATAAATTGTTGATATCTTACACATTGGTTTACTTTAGATTCTTTGTGTGTGTGTGTGTGTGTGTGTGTGTGTGTGTGTGTGTGTGTGTGTGTGTCCTGCTACTCACTGGTTGAGGAAGGCGAATAAGTATCTCATAATGATGAGGGTTTTGCTCGGCAGAGACTGCAGAACTTTATTAATGTGGACTGCCCGCTCCTGGAGGCTCTCCATCGCTGGAAAACAACACCGTCATGACACCCAGGAGATTACTCACACAATCAAGCACATAAATACACACTCACACAAACTGACAAAAAGGACGCAAGACTTACAGACACAGGATATGAGGTCGTGGAAGACTTCCTTAGGGAAGAGGGCGTGGTCCAGTCCTCTAAAGTAGAGCTTCAGGACGCCAGCGATGGAGTCCATGTCATGGTCATTCTGGTCCCCTGCCAGCGGGTCCTCACCTATATCCGGACAAGAAGACAGAGAGAAGAGGGAGGAGGAGGGGTTGGGAGAGAAAAGATAATAAAGCACTGGACAAACAAAAGTCTGTTTAAAATGCTCATGTTTCCTGCTCTGATAGTCTTACCTCTCTCAAAGGCATTCTTGATGTCATTGACTTCCACCTGAGAGCCTGACACTCTGAAGATGCCCTCATGCTGCAGACCTACACAGACATAAACACACACAGGTGTTAAATTAAATTCAGGATTTTATAGTTCTGGAGATTTTGCATTTTTGTAGTTTCAAGCTAAGAAGTTCTGGTAAAATTCCCAGTTTAATTTCATCCAGAACCAATCACGCTTGACATAACAATGCAACCAATCAGTGCACAGGAAAAAGCTGGTGCTAAACCTATCACTTCACTGGAGAATTTCCCTCACCATGGCGACTGATGAAGCGGATGCAGCTCTCGACCATCAGAGGAATGGCCTCACCAGACTCCTAAAATAGGGGGAGAAGAATTACTCCCGGTAGAGGAAGACAAGACAGGAGACCGGTGTGGAAATAAAACACGGCGCACATCTTGTCAGGAGGATTTCCGCACACACGTCTGCACACGCACACGCATCGGTGCACACATTTATGTGTGGGGGAGAGGGTGGGTGCAGTACCCAGCTGTTGCTAGGAGACGGGGCTTTTTCCTTTTCCCTTTGTTTGTTTGGGGTTTCCAGAAATCTCTGGGAGGTATGGCTGTGGGATGCATGTCGGACGATACATGTACCCATTGCTATGTGAATCCCTTTGTGGTTTTCATATGTTAAAACCCTGACTATCATTTGAAATGAACGATCAATTGATTTCTCTGTAAAGTGAGAGCTGATGGCCACAACACAAGTCAACCACAAGGGGGAGCCACAAACATGAGATTCCCCAATAGAGCAGTTGCTTTTGATCCCTATACTGTAGTGTTGTTTCAGTTTGCATGACAGTACATGAACAGTGCATGCAGATTCATCTATAGATATAAATGTATATATCTGTGTATTGGGTGATTTGCGATAATAACCAAAATGCTGTCAACTTATTGGTACCCATACATCCTGTGGGGGGAGAATACTGTGAGAAAACATGTGGCTCGAGTTAAAAACAAAAGCTACAGCAGCTCTAACTGAGAGGCTGACTCAGAAACGAGCAAACACAGACACACACACTTATGACAGATAATTACCTGCTTCCGTACTGACGAGTTTCTCCGTCCACTACACAGAAGGAAAGAGGGGAGAGAAAGAAACGCCACTCTGTCATTATGTCTCCAGAGAAAGTCTATTTATACTCACAACTCTGGTAACGCTCTATTTGTATACACAGACACATATGCACATGTGTTGAGAATATCTATAAACAGTGACAGGGAAAATAATACCCTTGGCTGCCAAGAAATCAAGCTGAAACTCTGCTACGGTATATGCAAGAGTGTGTGTGTGTGTGTGAGCATATTTCCTTCCTTCACCACACCTACCTGGCAAGGCAACAGTCAGTCTTCTGACCTAAAGGAGGGAGAAACAGGAAGAGGGGGAGGGGGAGAAGAAAAGAGAGAGAGAGATAGACGGTTATAGTGGAAGCAGGACACACGAGGAAACAGCTTCAGATGGACAGAAACGGAAACAAACTTCCCGCTCAAGCTGTACACACACTATTTAGGAGAGATTTTCCTGTAAGGTTGTGGAAATGCAGACACATTCAGCCCTGAGGAACCCCCACCCCCACCCCCACCCACCCACACACACACTCTTAAACACACAGCTGCATCCACATATGGTCACTGTCATTGTGACCTAGCCCTCCACCCACTACACACACACAGCTTGTGATTATTAGATCTATTAAACTCACTCTGCTTCCCTGCATGTTCCCTAATGTGTCCTACTAAACCACTCATCTCTCTGATCTGCTCCCTATTCCGCCTCTGGGCATCTGAATCCATCTCCCTCCTACTGGGGAGCTCCCAGCACACACACACTCACACTCTCTCACACACACACACACACACACACACACACACAGGACACAAGGATAATGTCTAAACGGTATGAAGGACACTATGACAGTCCCACTCACTCTCTCCCAGGGTCTTCTCGATGAGGTCATGCTTGGCCTCCAGCTTGGTGATCAGGTTCCTGCCTTCCAGAAACTCCTTCAGCTTCTACAACACACAAAAGACACACACACAGACACTGGAGTCACAACATGTGCAGATTATGCTCATATATAACTGCAGGAGAGCTTAGAGATCTGTCAATCAGAGGCCTGATCACACTAACTCTCCTGAGAAATCATTGATGACCGTAACTAGCACTGACCGTAAAGTAAAACTGCTCCGTCTCCTGCTGGTTGGCCCGTCGTTTGGCCAGGCTGGGCTTACTGAGATAGGATTCGCTGAAGGTGGACTTGACTGACTCCATGCTGTTGCTGTGATGGAAGCACTCAGAGACGTCGTAGTCCTCCACCGTCACCATGTCTTGGATGGTGGACAGAGTGGCCTCCATGGTTTTCTTCACCTGATGGGCATTGAAGGAAGAGATGAAAACAAATGCATAAAACAAAAGCTGCGATTAACACACGACGGAAGATGAAACCGGATGAATGAATAATATTAGAGGAAGCAAGAAAGATGTCTGACCTCTTCATTCTCAATCTTGAGTGTGGAGAGGCGGGACTGCAGCTGCTGACACCTCTGGATCAGCTCGCCTTCCACGGGCTGCTGTGCACACATCACTCCCATCTATATCCACCCACACACACAAACACAGAGGAAAGTGAGACAATGAACAATTTGAGATAACAGCATCACAAAAACAACCAGATTCTGCCCTTCCAAGTGGCGCTTTATTTATCACTGAAGAAAAGACATACCTAATAATAATGACTCAAGCACTAGAACTGTACCGTGTCTCCCATGTGGGACTGGAAGTCAAAGCGAGCTGGGGGGCAGAAGACGTTGTTGTAGGTCTCCATCAGTTTCTGTTTGTCCCCGTTGGGCTCCAGACTCTCTGCGGCTCCCTCCAGTGTCTCCAGGCCGGAGTGTTTGGACGTCTCTACATTCTGTTCTGCAGATAGGTAGGTCCTCAGGGCACGGTGCAGGCTGGCATGGTAGCCAAGATCACAGCACTGCCACACACACAAAAAAATATATAAACACACCTGGCATGGCATGCAAACACTGCTGGTACAACAAAATGTTGACCTGTACTTTCCGTGTTACTACCATGAGCTTATCAAGTCAAGCAAGTTTCATCAACATGTATACAGTGATGGCTCAGATACGATATGATACATCCCTCTTGGTTAATCAGTAAATTAAATGTTGCAACACACTATTATGATGCATAATTTGTACATTTTATCAATTTTATCAAAAGTCTATTACATCTTTATTAATATAAAAATATAATAGATTTTCTTTACCCTCCGTCAGAGTGTGCCAGTGCCATCAATCAGTGTGAGAGAATGAACACCTGCTGCTGACTGGTCCATCAGTCCAGCAAGCAGCTCAGTGTTTTTATCCAGCAGAAAATGAACTGCTCTGAACTGAAGCTGATGTGAACAGACTGGCCGTGGGGCCACCACTGCCTAGAGCACAGGGCTGCTAAGATATACACACACACACACACACACACACACACACACACACACACA
The DNA here is from genome assembly GCA_003416845.1 of Oplegnathus fasciatus. Lineage (NCBI taxonomy): Eukaryota > Metazoa > Chordata > Actinopteri > Centrarchiformes > Oplegnathidae > Oplegnathus > Oplegnathus fasciatus. The sequence continues at coordinate 340,540 of NTHP01000435.1, read as the reverse complement.
CACACACACTATGTCTACAAATATTAGCTGCTCCCACAGAGTGTGTTTATACTCACGTCAATTATGTCGGAGAGGTCGTGGATGTAATATTTGAAGACACAGCTGTTGGTGGCCTCAAGAGCTAGCAGGTACTCATTCCTGGCTTTGATGGCCTTCAGCCTGTTCTCTGTGTACTTTGCTTGCCTCTGATAGGAGAGAGAGAGAGATTGGAACAGAGAGAAGGAAAGAAGTCAAGCAAGAAGAAGGGTAATGGCAGGTAGAGAGAGGGAAGGAAGGGAGAGGGATAATAGGTGTTAGAGTGAAACGCCTAAGTATTGATTATGGATAATAAGACGTGAAGAACCATGTTGCTGTGACAGGCCCCAGCTGCAGTAGACAAGGTTAGCAATAAGCCAGTCGTGCACTCATAAATCATTCATGAAACACACACACATTGTAAGTCAGTGTGACAACAGGTGGAGCACTCTGAAACAGCTTTCCTCTCTCTACTCGTTGCCCTCCATTTCCCCCCTCCCCCACCGGCAGGGCCGGCCCTGCTCACCTTCTCCTTCATCTTCTCGATTTTTTTGACACTGGAGCGTCGGATGGGTTTCTCGTCGCTCTTGATGCTGGCCAAGGTGTCAGGGGAGCGCGGCGTCTGTCGGTCGTCTTGTCGACCGGAACGTCCCATCTGCTTCTCCTCCTGCTTCTCCGCCTCCTTCAGCTTGGACTCAGCATTGATGCTGTCAGTGTTGTACATGTGGTACGTCTTCATCACCTGGGAATGAGGGTTGAGATTTGCAGGCAAACATAAGTGTGTGCTCTCCCAGTGTGTCCCTTACTTCAGTTTTTGGCGCTGGATCAAAAGTGGGATTACGCCAGTCAGCATAATGAGGAGACTGGAGCATTGAGGCTCAATACACAAACAGCACAATACACAGACAGATTTTTTGGACTGAACCTCCAGCGCTGGGATTCCAAAATCTTTACAGTGAATGAGTCACACAACCAGCCTCCTCTACTGTACAACACTACTGTTCTTGGACATGGTGGTATGAGTTTGACATAAAGAGTTAAACACATGAAACGAATGTGTGTGTGCAGTGTCAGCCTTATTTCAGTGACCACCACCAGAGCCATCATTATACTGCTCTAACCCTTCCACAACACTGCAGACAAACACACTGGTCTGTCTATGAGTATGCATGTGAGCATGTGCACGTCACTCAAACCGGATCTATTCCTATCTCTTACTATATGCTATAATTACAGCATGAGACCTGTTTTTATGGGCCTGGCTGAGCTGAAGCTACACAGTCGCTTGCTGCTCAGAGCTGTGCTGTGGGAGGAAACTTTGCCCACACACACAGACAGTGAAACACACGCTGATTGCCTCAGTCCTTTTGGCAGTACCATGGACATGTGTAACCAGACGCTTCGATGCCCCTGACAGCGTGAGAAGACCAAAACAACAGACAGCGATGATGTCTGAAATATCAATGATCAAATCAGACAGTCCAATTAGTGAGGACGAACACAACAGTGCCTTACAGAAGCATGAGTGTACAGTATACTTAGTGTCATTCTTTAAATCGCTTTAAAAAACAGCCAGGCTAGCGGCTCTGTCAGGCTGTACTTAGGCACAGTGGTGCTTTGAGCTAAATGCTAACCTCAGCCAGCATGCTGACACGCTCATAATGACAATGCTAACATGTTGATGTTTAGCAGGTATAATGTTTACTATGATCACCATGATTTAGTTTGGCGTGTTAACATGCTAACATCTGCTAATTAGCCCTAAATACGGTACAGCTGAGGCTGATGGGAATGTCATTGGTTTATGAACAAATACCTGCAAAGTGTTGGACAAATTAAAATTCTGACCTAATGATAACTGAAAACCTCAGGGATAACCAAAGTTGTTACAATTCATCTCGAGGGGACCATGAATGTCTGAACCAAATTTCATGACAAATAGATCCAATAGTTGCAAGAAAGTTCGCTCAGAACCATAAATGTCAACCTGCTGGTGGCGCTAGAGGAAGGGTCAGGGATTCACCAAAGTCATCAGGCTTCATCCTCTGGGGACCATGAATGTTTGTACATCCAATAGTTAGTTGTTGAGATATTTCAGTCTGGACCAAAGTGGTGGACAGACCAAACAACTGCTATCCATAGAGCCAAATCCTTAATTCTTAGCTGTAGCCAAGTTGCCCCCTTAATCTCCATGTCATGTTTTTGTGTTGTCTATAAGCTTTTGTTGTCAGTTAATGTTATATCTATATCTTTATATAAGAATTTTTACTTGCAACCGCTCCTTGTAGCAAAGTATATTGTACCTTTGCTTCTGAAATATGCTGGTAAATAAAGTTAATAAGCACTTTCAAAAGCAGTTTTTAGCATCCCATTACAACTGTGCGGAACAGACTGCTAACCCTGACACTTCAGGTGCAACGTTCTCCCCATTGAGCTGTACGACATCCCAACACATAATAATGGATCCACATATTGTGATTGTAATGTCAGTGTGTCTCTTACCGTGTAAAGCTCATTAAGAACTTTCATCAGGTCCTCTTGCAGCTGTACACCAACCTCTTTGCTCTGAAGAGACAGAGGGAAAAGACAGATTAATGTAAATAAAGAGTCTTAACATTAGCTCAGCACCATTAATTGCAGCTCCTACCGTCCCCTCCATCTATCTGGTCCTCTCTCTGCCAACTGATGACTTCCACAACCAACTGTCCCATCATCAATCAAGACTAGATTATCCGGCCAAACAGGAGTGGAGGATTTGCTAGTCCAGATAAATGAGCAGGGTAGTACTGGACTTGATGGATGTGCAGTTAAAGGAAGAAACTACAGATACTGATCTTTACATGCTGGCAGGGAGGAAAAAAAAAAGAGAGCAAGACACAGAAGGTAAGAGGACAGCAGAGCCAAAGACAGAGGGCAAGATGACAAAGTTGCAAAAGATAAAAAAAAAAGAGACAAAAGAGGGAGGACAGGGAGTAATACAGGCACTGCCATTCTCCAGACATAACTGCTGGGAGCCACTACTGACTGATGACTTCACAGCAACCCCCAGATCACACAGATGAGTAGACTGTACACACACAAACACACACACACACACACACACACACACACACAGAATTGACTTAACTTGAAAGCAGACAGGTAAGAGAAAGCAGGGGACAAGCATGGGAGAAAATAAAGGAGAAGATAGAAAAAAGCAAAGAAAGTCAACTGAAAAAAAATGGTTAAGGAATGCAGAATGAAAGCAAGAACAGATTTCGCCAGCGCATGTTGAGCATCTGTCTTCTCCTGGAGGAGGGCACAGAAGGAGGGGGTGGGGCGGGGTGCAGTGGGGGTTCAGAGGTGAGCCGGTTAAAAAAAACAACAGTGACATGTGGTAAGTTGTGTCACGAAATAAAAGGTGGCGAAATGGAAGGAAAAGCGAGGGTGAAGAAGCTGTCTACATGCTGACGGAGAGAGAAAGGTGGGAGGGTTATGGAGAAAAAGGAAACAGAAATCATAATTTCAAATTTATTTGGGAGAATTACAGAAGAGCAGGAAGGTCAGGAGCAGAGGGGTATATGCTCCACAGGGAGGAAGCGACAGGGAAGAGATTTAGGGTGGCGCAGTAGATGAAAGAGGTAACGGGATAATTGAGGTTGTCCCGCCCTTGCTCTTTAATGTGCTGTAGGAGGCTCATATTAGGTGACAACCAGCCAGAATACAGCCAATCAAAAAGCAATCAGCCATGGCTGAGCCCTCCTATCTATCAACTGTGGATCCTGACCTTTGGACTTCTCATCTTGCCTGTGGTCATCTGTCTGGCTCAGCAAGACCGCAACAGAGACTAGCAACTAGCTTCATTAGCCCTGATGTCTATGGTCGAGGTTGAGGCTGTGTACTCATTAATACACACTGACTCATTAGTGCTTCCTCTCCTTCAGTGACAATATCTCATACACACTCCCGCTGTGCTAAGGGTATCAATCTGCACTACTTTCCACACTGGCTGAGATGAATGTGTTGACTTCTCTAATATAAGCCGTGGTGTTTGTCTCCATGAGTTGTGTGTGTGCGTGTGTGTGTGTGTGCGCGTGCTGTGCGTGTCACTGCCCCTGGCACTACTGGTATTCATGCCACTGACTGGAAATGTTATAAATGAACTAATTATCTACTTAATTAGCCATCAGAGCCCTCTCTGTGTATATGTGTGCAGCCTGTTTATGACCCAGACATGATGGAAGCAACCCTCGTGCCAAAGAACAAGCAGTGTAATAAAAATAGAAATCAATGTCCATGACTCGACCAAGAGTGAGAAAAAGAGAAGAGAAAATCTGTTTTTTTGACAGGCAGAAAAATGAGGGTGGAGGTTTGTGTGTGTGTATTCTCATTGCTTGCGATCAGACTGTAAATGCAGTTCAAAGACAACCTATCAGGTTGGAAATCAGCAGCCTCTGCCATGACATTCCAGAGACAGACTGCTTCACTTTGCCTTCCACACACGCACTTACCTTACTATACTTGTGAGGGCTTTCCACAGATTACATTCTTTTCTTAAAACCTATCCTTACCATAAACTTAACCCTTAATATTCTAACCTAAACCCAGTTCTAATTTTAAATCCAGACCGAAGCCAAAATCACCTCACCTTGCAGAAATGTTATCGCTCAGAAAGGATGCATGTACATGCACAATGTACAAAACATGAAAAGTAAGGGGTTGCACTCGACAAAGTATGCTTACATATTTACAAAACTCCCTCTGAAGCCCAGCCGTTAAAACTACAGTAGATTAGAGGTATAAGAACATACACACACACTGAATCCCTGCTTGTATCTCAGTGTGATGCACTGACCCTCTGAACTTCTGTTTGTGCTCTAACATGTAGAGCCTGGAGATGAACCATTGTCTCTCAGTGGAGGACTCAGCCTTGGTATTTGCTCTGCAAGGTCACAGTAAGCTCTGATCTCCAGAGAAATCGCTTCATCCCCTCGCGCTCTTCTCCCTTGTCCTCTCATGTTGCCCCATCTCTCTGTTCCAATTGCTAATTACTATAAGCGGATGATTATTATAACCAAGTTTTTTTCTTTTTCTTTATTTCTCATGCAGATTACCATCTAATTGACATTTGCATATTTATTACATGAATATAAAGTAATGAAGTGGACAGCTTTGCTATTTAGGAGGCATTAGGTGACCTGGTATTATCAGTCCACTTGACGAGGGCGGCTTCAACCACAGGTGCTTTCCCCATGTTACCGGCTGAGTCTTCCCCTTTAAGGAAGATGGTCAGGTGGATGTATGCATGTGACGTAGTCTGGTTTGTTATTATAGGAAGTGAGTCTTTCCTGTGTTTAGAAAAAGTACCTGTACGTGCGGCCAACACCGTGAAGCACATGCTTCCATGGGTTGTTAAGTTACAATAGGAATAAAGCACCTGTTTTATGCAACGTTACAACAACGTCTCCCGACCATTCTTCAAAGCAGAGTTTGCCAGGACTGCAGGGGTTAGTTACCAGCTAACTGACGAGCCAGGCAATTGAATTAGCCTAAAGAAACCATTTACCATTCACTGTAAGCGGACTACTTGATTACTATAAGCAAACTTTTTAAACAGCATTTGTATAGGAATGATTCTGTCCCAAGCTTTTTGATCCATACAAGCAGTTGATCACTGTAACCGTGATCACTATAAGCAGTTTCCACTGTGCTGTGTTTACCAACACATTTATCTCATTAGATGGTCAGGCTTGGTGCTGATTGACCCTGAGGAGCAGGTACCTATCATTTGCACCCCTTCAAAGCATCCCTCCATACATAAATACAAAGTCTTTGAAAGAGGTGTGATCCATAAACCAGTTAACAGTCCTGCTGTGTCTGTGTGTGTTTGAGTGTGTGTTACCTTCTTGAAGAGGCGTCCTGAGTCCTCGCTGATCTGTGCAAAGCGGGGAATGATGTTGTTGAGGTAGAGGTCGGACAGAGTTGCGTGGTCGCGGCTCTCCCTCTTCACCTGAAGCAGCAACAGGTTCCAGCAGTTCACGGGGGATAAAATGCTTTGCTCCTTCCTACACACAGAGAAACACAGAGTCTTAAAATATATTCACGGACCTCCAAGCATCTTATTAGATAAATGACTAACATTAAGTCTCTTTCATCTTCTAATTTGCCCCTTTCATCTTGCTGATAGATGTGCACACACATATACACACGGGCCTACTTCATGTAAAATGTAGAGACAAACATACTGAATGAAAACACACTCTTCACACACTGTTTTCACAAAGATGAGACAAGGCACTGGGGTAAAAGACAGGGAGGGAATTAATGCCCAGACAGATTTATGCACAAAACAGCCACCCTCTCTCTCTCATACACACACACACACACACACACAAGATCAGTGAGCCAGCCCAAACAGGGGATTCAGCCAGGGTACAAAACCCAGCAGGAAGAGGTAAGACTCCCCCACAAGCACAGCTGTCGCAGAAAGGAACAAGAGAAAAAGAGAGAGATTGAAAGAGTGGAATGATTTCACCAACAGTCTAATAGCTCAATACTGTTTCATTGTGGTCGCTTCAAGTGCCCATAAAGTAGTTACACAAATGCAAGGCTGTCAATGCCCTGCTTACATGACAACACAACCCCATTCAGGATGTGCACACACAATATGTGTGACTGTGTGCACGCGCATGTATGTGTGACTGTGTGCACGCGCATGTATGTGTGTGTGTGTGTGTGTGTGTACAGTATGTGTTATGGATGATCCATGGATGATCTAGTGGGTAAAATGGATTATGAGTGAGTGTAAGTGGATGAAAGAAGGTCTTTGTGCTGTTAAAAAGCAGCTTTAACTGGATAGAGACAGCAAAGGGCTGCAAGGCATTTACATCACACACACACAGATGGGGGTCAGGTAGAGCAGTGACCCAAGCATACACAAGGTCAGACAGACAGAGAAAGTCTTTGACCGAGGGGTATAGAGTGGGGGTGGTGTCCATGGGGTTGTGTGTGTGGGTGGGGTCTGACAAGATGAGTCATAGACAGTGATGTGATATGCTGGTACTGGCTGTCACTGGTCAGATGGTCAGATGACTAACTGAGTGTAATAACAATAATGATTTCAAGGAAACAAAAAAAAAAAAAGATCCACCTACACACATATCACAAACCAAATACTGAGACTCTCCACGTGTTGTTTGCTAAATTTGAACAATGGTCATGTGGACACGTGTGTTTGTATCACTTTCCTGTCCCAGCTTCTCTCTGCTGTCTGTTTCTTTTCCGGCGTGTCTGTCTTCACTGGTTGCACAACACTTTCCTCCACCAAAACAGTTCCTGTATTTGCTCAAGCAACTGGCCTCTCCGCCTCCATGTGACATGTCACCCTCAGCCCACCAGCGATCACCATGGTAATGGCACTGCAGCACCGGGTGAAATATCACCTAACTCTCTCTGACCCTCAGCTATCACAAGGTAAACACTGAAATGTCACTGGCCCTCCGAAGGTCACATGGTGCACGCTGGGAACATAGTCAGTCCTCAGGTCAGGTGCTGCTAGTGACTCACATTGGAGGGAAAATGCTAGACGGTCATTTTACATTCAGGATCAAAACGCATAGCGTTAAACAGGGCATCACTGCTGGCAGTTTTGTACAACTGACACAAACTGAGCAGTTAAAAGCTCTGACAGAACTAAAGATTAGGTCCAAGTGCTTCATCGGGGCAGCAGGCTGCTGATACACTTGTTGTTTGGCTTCGATTCAATTGACACAGGGATGCACGAAGAAACAGGTCTGGCTGTTCAAAATAGCAGCACAATGTATAATTAGAGCAACAATTACAGCTGGGATAATATTGATATTTATGATATTTTTTACATGAATTGACTTCTATTCCTAGTCTGCTTAAATATTGTTTAAAAATCATAAGAATAGCTGTAATATTATGACATTATCAGTATTAATTTGGTTGGGTATCAATGAGATTTTATCATGCCGATTCTCTTTTTCGATCCTGGTTCTTATCGAATCTTGGTTTCAATTTCTGGGACAGTATTCTAATAATCAAAGAAACCAAAGTTTGTCAAAAGAAAACAGCCTTTGTCTTCATTAGATTTAGGGTGCCATGAAAAGCAGCTTATTGTGTGGGTCAAGATGGGGTATTTTGTAATTCAATCCAACAACTAAACTTTGCTTTCAGATTTCTATAAGTTGAATCAAAAAGGCACTTTCCTAATGAATCCACAGTTCTTGTAAACTTGGAACCGCTATGACATGTGATTTTGTCAGTATTTTCCAGCGCCATTAACAATGTAAATAGACAGAGAAGGAGGGAAGAAAGCAGTACTGAACAAATTTAAATGGATACAGCCACAACAGACGCAAAACAGCAATGTTCAGTCCTCGTGTGGTCATATGACCATGTGAATCAGATCCCAAAACCCACATTGAATTAATATGTCGCTGTAGCCATGGGTTGTGTAAGGGGCTGCAGCTTATTAGCAGTGAAGCTGGCCTAATATTTAGCATAAGGATAGGGCCTGAACAGAGTGCAACTTGTGAGGGCTTCTCCATGTGACCAATCAGCCTGTCAGCCTCAAGGCGCACACACACACACACACACACACACAACCCCCCACCACTGCTGTACGCAGCCTGCCAAATAGCAGGAATACCAGGGGTCTCCACGGGATCAACACACACAACCCTCACACCCCACATTGCTTGGAGCACCATCAACGCCTGGCTGTACGGACAAACAGTCATAAGCACACACACTTACACACACCTACATTCAGACACACAAAAATACACACATACATAACAGGAAAATAGCTGAAATTCCAGCATGGCACCCAGACTGAGCAGCAGCAGATGTAGGAAGACTGTTAAATACACAGATGTTGGATGAAAAGGAAAGCAAAAAGCGAGCGGGAGAAGAGCAGAAGAAGAACTGAAAAGTAAACGACTGAGCACTTGTCAGTTAGTGGATTGTATTTTTTATTGCCTTATGACATCTTGATTATGACAGACCTGCTGAAGCAGCTGCAGTAGCTGACCTGCTCAACTACATGTTTTATTCCTTTGCCCTCCCTTCTCCTCGGCTCCTCTTCCCTCCCCCAATATGCAACACAGGGAAACACACACTCTGCAACTGTCTCAGTATTGATCTGAGCTGGAGGGTGTGTGTGTATTGTAGATGTGTGTGTTGGGGGGTATGTCCTCTTGGTTGGAATTGGGTTTCGTTTAGAGGCCCTATCGATCCCTTTTAGTCTGTGTGTGCGTGTGGGTGAGAGAGCAAGGATGTGGGTTTCCCCCCCAGCAGAGAAATGAATGTTTGTGTAAAAGTGCACGATGCATAAGAAACGAGAACAAGAACAGTGCAGGGGAGAATGAGGAAGGTGGCTGCAGAGGGGGTCATGGTTAACGGGAAGTCAGAGAGAGAAAAGACAAGCAGAAGAGGAAAGAGTCCAGTCCTTCTCAACAATTTTGGTCATTTTGGAAGATCCAGTCTTTCAAAAAGTCGGCTAGTGTTTCTTCTACAGCAAAGGGCTACCAAAAACACCTAGAATACTGCTAAAGTAAACTCAAATGATAAATATCAAAGCAGGTTTCTGTTGGAAACATAGATTTTCATTGTCTTAGCACTTAATTTTATGAACAAGCAGTTAAACAAATGCTACGCCTTTGCAACTTTAACAAAATGATTTGTAAGATAAAAATTGTTGCTGTTCCACAATTATTGATTTCTGATTTTGTTCATTGGTGGATGAATTCACATCAAACATAACGTTTTATCTATTGCTATATAGATGTAACAAAGAGTAAACATATATTGTGCATAAACATATAAATTGTGTTTTTGGCTTAAAATGCTTTTATTTACCTATTTATACAAGAATAGCTTTGGTGACACACAATGAAAAACATTTCCATTTGGCTAATGTGTCTCCTTGTTTCATCACTTGCATCTGTTCCTTGTGTCAAGAGCGAGATGCATGGAATGATGAGGAATGGTATCTATCGTGAGGGTCATCTTCGTCCAATCTAACTCCACCATTTTGAAGAGTGAGCAACTGCTGATGACACACAGCTGTCCTGCAAATCATGACACACTTGGTGCGGCTACTCGTGTCCTCATGGGTTGTTTGAAAAAAACAACAACAGTATTTTAGTAATGATGTATTAATGATACTGCAGTAATGATCACAGAGCTCTACAGCCCCCTCAGATCAGCAGCAGTGATCAATCATTGAACACACTTCCATCGAAAGGGTGTTGCCAACCGGTTTAACAGGCTGCACCTGCGTTTTCTTGCTCAAACCTCCTTTGTGAGCCGCCTCTCTCCTCCAAGTTGCATTTAAGGTATTAAGACATCCTCAACGATGGTCGATCTTGGTCCCAGGCTAAAAGACGAAGGAGCGAGGATTCAAGGAGGCATAATTAGCTAAATTGAAAGCACCCTCTGCTTCCATTTATCTGTGGTAGCTCCACTGAATTTGTGTGTGCGGTTTATGATTAGACAGCAGTTCAGTGAATCCTTCCCCACAGGGAAACAGGCCGCTCTCTCCCACCAAAAACCGCCAGATAAATTATACAAGAACACATCCCGCTGCTAAAGCTGATGAGCTCCAGTGTGTATCTTATATGCATCTTATGTATCAATGAGGGAGTGCGTGAGAGAGAGAGAGTGAGAGACAGACAGACAGAAAGATGAAAGAGAGAGAGAGAGAGAGAATATCCCCGTTTGGGCAAGGTTACACACACAGCAAGACACTGCAAAATAGTCAGAGCACAAAATCACCACCTGGCCATTTCTGGCAAAATTTACAGTTACACACACACCAACATACACAGACTCACAGGAACTCCCTGATAACAGAAACGAGCATCCTAATGAAATGTACACTCCCCTCCAAAAGTATTGGAACAGTGAGGCCAATTCCTGTATTTTTGCTGTAGACTGAAAACATTTGGGTTTGACATCAAAAGATGAATATGAGACAAGAGANTGCTATCTTCTAAGTTGTGTATCAGATCCAGATGTAAATACCTGGAAATAAAAGCTGAAATGTTGATCTCTTGTCTCATATTCATCTTTTGATGTCAAACCCAAATGTTTTCAGTCTACAGCAAAAATACAGGAATTGGCCTCACTGTTCCAATACTTTTGGAGGGGAGTGTATAAGCAATAAATCAGTTGGTGTTTCATGAGATCAAACTGGGAAGCAGTGAGTGATGCAAGTCAGTATTTTACAGAGTGGCACACGCCAGTATGACCTCCCTCACTGTCCCTCTTGGCTGTCCTTCTGTTTCATTTCTTTGCTCGTCTCTACTTCTCTTTTCTCAGGAAGGAAGTCACTAATCTTGAAAGCACTGTTTAGAGGGCTAAATAAAGAAATAGGTTTTTTTTTTAAATCTATTCATTTTACTTAGAATCTTCAAAAGGAAAGAATATTAGCTGTCTAAGGCACAAGAACTAAATAAAATCATACCCAGCCCAGTGTGGTGGTGCTTTGTGTGTGGGTGTGAGCAGCTGTGAGTGTCCCATACTTGAGTAGATGGTCCTTGGTACTGCGTGTCTTTGTGAGGAACCTCTCGGCTAGCTTCTCAAGGTTGCGGCTGTAGTCCACCTCAATCTCTGCCTTCTTTCTGAAGAAGTCCTGCAGGTCCTGCAGCAGCTGCACCCTCAGCTCACACTGCTGGTCCAGACACTTGAGCTGCTCCACCAGCTGGGCACGGATCTCTGCCGGGGTGAAGGGAAGAGGGACAGAGATGAGTCTAACATCTTTGTTAACTTTATTATGCCAACCACAATCCAGCTGTAATCAACACACTGAAGCCACAAAGGACAGCCTACAACCCACACTTCTAAAATCAAAGGCCTTTTTTCTCTGAAAACTGAGACCTATATGCAATTATCCATACACCTGGGGAGAAAGCTGCATACATTACTGTTGACAGTGCAGTGCTATCATTAAGATGCGTGCCATAACAATGTGTAAGATGTTAAAGTCTAAAGCAGTTTCCTCTTTACAGCTGATGTGGATCGAGCCCTGCTCCAGTGAAACACCTGGCAGAGCCCCGACACATCAGCCTGGAGTCTTGGCTGAAATCCACTCCCCTCCCACCAGTCCGTAAAAGCACAGACCACTGTGCATGTGTGTACATCATCATATCCATACGCATGTGTGCGTGATCAGATATCCTCTTCCACATGCAGAGATCTCCAGAGGCAGTCATTTATCCCAGCTTATCACTTTTCATTTTCCTCCTGCCTCCTTCCCCTCTCCCTCCTCCATGCTGCTCTCCAGTCTGGCCTCAAATTAATAGAGTGCACTCAGTGCAGACACACTCAGTAACCATATTCAATCACTGGCTACAAAAAAGTCCTCTGGAGAGTCCTGCCCACTGCAGTTATAGACCGGGACACACAAAGCGTCCACAGCAACACGTCCATGCAGATACGCACCCAAGGACACACACACACGATGATGATAAGCTGGATCAGTGCTGACAGCTGACAGATTAATGCTATGCTCTCATAGCTGCCTGCCAACGCTGAGTAGGCTGTGCGTGTATCCTTTTAAAGAGTTAAGACACACAACACACAAACACTTCTCCAATTGCCAGCCCGTGCAGCTGCATCACAGCTAGTCTACAGCAGCCGTCCTACCTTTACAACGCTGACTGTAGAGAAAGCGGACGGTTTTGGCCTCCATCCTGGCTTCAGTGCAGTACAGACTCCCCTCACATACACACTAATTCAAGCACACACACTCACTCACAGGCAGGCAGAGAGTCAGCCGTCCATCTGGCCGACAGCGACTGTTGATGCTGCCTTTGTGTTTAACAGCTGAGAGTGCACTTTGTCATTACCACAGAGAGAAGTGTGATATCTAAATGTGTCTGTGACCACCCTGCTCCTCCCCCGTCTCCCACTTCTCTCTCTCGCTCTCTTTCGCTCTCTCTCATAAACACAGACCTAAACATTGTGCCACTAGCCAGCGGCTGTGTCCACTCACACTCATTCTTTGCTGATTAAAAGGCCAGAAGGGAGGAGTTTTGTGGCATTATGACACTGCGGCGCAAAACACTCACACACGCAACAAATAAATGTATACACACAGCCTGTGTCTGTGCTAATGACCTGGTGTGAATATTTGCTTTGACAACATGTGTTATTGACTAGTGGTCTGTGTATGTGTGTAATTTCCTCATCGCACAGCGCTGTCAATGATGGGGAGTGAGTCACTGTCCCGCCTCTCAAGGCTGTGACAAAACCTTGAGATGGCGGCCTTGTAATTAGGCAACCAACACAAACAACACACACCACATGCACAAACACCTCAACTGAAAACAAGCATCATACATATGGAGCTAAAGAAGGTAAAAGAAAGCATAAGGTAATCCACAGGGAGGCAGCTTGAGGGGTGGAGGATATGTAGAGAGAAAAAGCGGCATCCCATGTGACCCCAATGTTTAGAAAGCAGGTTTAATGGGGGTAAAATTAATTTAATAGGGAGGCCATGCCCTGTGCCCCTAAACCCCTCTCGGGCCCCTAACAGTCACATTAGGATGAAGAGTGATTCGGACAGCATGCTCCATTTACAAAATATATGGCTGTGTGACTCAACCAAAGCTAACCCTGAGCTCTCCACACTATACTGTGTTGATACTGGCTGCTAAACTGAATCTCCCAGAAGGAGTGAAAAAAGAAAGTCCAGCTAGACGCTGTTATCGCCAACAGGAGAGGAGTGTTAGCTGAGAGACAGGGAGCTTGGTACAGCAAAGAGGAGAGATGCTGTCAGAAAAGATCGACGCAGGTCCTCCTTTCGGTCTCATCCCTCTGTAACGGTCATCATCCCCTTGAGCCAGTAAGAAGTGGGATGTGAACTGGAATGTGACGCCTCCACCCCCTCCAGACAGCCCAGTCACATTTTCCAGGCAGATGAGAGCAGGTCTTGTAATCGGGCTCTGGGATTCTACTTTACTGATGCTCTCCTTTCTCGTTTTTTTTTCCTCCTCCTCCTCCTCCTCCTCCTCCTCCTCCTCCTCTGTCTGTAGTGCTGAGGGCTGTCTGGCTCTGTCTGCACGAGCCTTGTCCATACACTTTTCACTTTGTTTGCCAGACCCTCAAACACCATGACCAAACACAAAACAACTCGGCAGAAGGAGATGGCTGCTAACCTTCGAAGCAGCTCTTTCTCTCTGCAGGATTTTCATCTTCCTATGTAACAACCTCATCTACTGTACCTTTCCACCTATAGCAGGTATCTAGTGATGTTACAGCGCACCAAAATCACCGTGGTCACTCCCTCCTGAGCAAACCACATCAGTCAACATCTGCCGTCATTCACATGGAAAGAAACTGATCAAGCTGAGAAATCCTGCTTCAAAATAAGACCAGTCAGTTATGCCCCTTCAGTATTTGTTTACTTCTCTGGTGTAGAGCTACATACATTTACACATATGCGTCTTGAAAGTCCATTTCTGGCCTTAATCAACATCTACAGACAGTCTGACAGTCTGACAGTATGTTGTATGGATCACTGTTCTGACGTCCTTTTCCTTCTCAAGATCTTTGTTTGTCTTCCTCCTGTTATCGTAACTCCACCCAGTCACCGGAGCCACCTGTTGGTTTGTTTTGGCACTCAGTGTAGGTGAGGGGGTGGTATCGTGTGAATAAGAGTGTCAGTGTATACCCTCCATATGTCTGGCTATTTATGTAGAAAAAAACCTGAGCATGAAATGGCAGAAATCTGAGGAGTCCAGTGTCTTTTTCACCCAAACCTGCCCCTCCTCATCATCCATTATTGATTAGTTTGCTTATTCCGACCCAGAAAGAGGAAGACAGAAATAGAGAGGGATGATAGATGGAGACAGCGTTACCACACTAGAATGACATTGCCACCATGGTCAATGGCTGTTGTTAATTTTGCTGTCAGCCGAAGGCTGAAGACAGGGTCGGATATGCTGCTGCATACAAATGTGTAGATGGATACTCAGAAAAGGAAATAAAGATGCTGCCAAAAGGCAACCCAACCAACCAGTCACATTATACTTCAGTCCCATTTTGGAAAGCTCAATGTGGAGGCTAAAAGTCATGTTTTTGTTGCCTTTCGCAGCTAAAGTTTTTGCAGCAAACATACCACCAGCTTTAGTCTGTTTAGCTGGAAGCTGACAGGAGTGATGGGTGCCCTGGATGCTGTTCTGAGCTGGCCTAGATACAGGAGCCACACATACTGCTGCGAGCACTCATTATACCTGAAAACACCCTGGGCTATGGGCACAACACATACATACTGACAGCGATGTGACACTGCGAGTCCAAGCTGTCACTCTGAGCTGTTTTGACGGCAGCTATCCAGCCAGCTCTTGGAAGCCCCACCCCAGATCTGTCCTCCTCTATTACTGGACTGGCTTGTAGAGACACATACACACATGCATGCAAGCACCACACTTACACACACACATGGCAACTGTTTACAAGTAGATGTGATGAGTGTTCGAGACAAGGCTTGAACTTGCTGGAGAGGGAAGGCGAGGGAGGGTACAAGCAACAGAGGAACAACAAACCGACACAGATGACAGGTCTGTTCATTTAAAGGACATTTCTGGTTTATTGCAATCGTTTTTGCACTTTTTGACCACGATACCTGTTGCTAAATATAACACTAAACAAATTAATTGCAGAGATTAGGGATGCACTGACCCAACTTTTTCTTGCCCGATACAGACTCTGACACTGAGCACTAAATTGATACCAGTGCTCTCTTTTCTCCAAATTTAAAATCTGTATACCTCACGGCGTCAAACACATTGGATTAATTTCTAAGTCTGGTAACGTGAGGCCGGGAATTGCTGTGGCAGTAAAAATGGAGTCAGCGGCCCACTATGACTAACTGAAGGCAAATACATTTAATTTTCTAATGGCATTAATGAAGAAACTGTATTAAATGTGGATCTTACTTACTTCTACCGACTTATTTGGAAGAGAAAACTAAGGAAAAAGGTAAAATGATTACCCAAACTGTCCGTTATAGTTTTCAGTTTTTCTGTGTATAAAAGGGATTATTACTGACATTTCTGGTGCTCACACTTTCAGTTTGACCTCCAAATTAAGTGGTTTAGATAAGTTGGCTAAATTGTTGCCGTGTTTACACCTTGTCTGTTTGTCCGATGCAGATGTGGTGTTTTAAGATCTCAGCAATTACTTTGGTGAGTCCAGTGTTATCAGAATCGATAGAAACGCGGGCTAAAACCAGGGATATGAGACCCAAGTTGTATAAACCGGGATAATCCTTTAAACACACGTCTCTCTGCCAGCACTGGAGTTGAGTGCCGACAACCTGTGCCAGGTAATCAGTGAACACAGCGGGAACACACACACACACACACACACACACACACACA
>NTHP01000435.1:297659-318712 GCA_003416845.1 Oplegnathus fasciatus | reverse complement strand
CCGCATCCATTTCCCCCTTCTCTCCAACCCTGCTCCAGAGGTGTAACTCATTCTCACGCCTGCTAATGTGTGTATGTGTGCATGTATGTGTGGAGAAGTGGCCTGGCTGTGTAATGACTCCTGCAGAGGCACAGCTCAGAGAGCCGGGGTTGCCAGCAGTGACAGGCTGGCCAATGAAATATGGCCACCATTTCAACCAGGCGGCAGTCTGTCACAACAACAACCCTTGCAGACACCGAGCCCGGGTACATGAGGAACAGCTACGATGTGCATGTGAGAAGATCACAGCCCCGCCCTACCTGCCCCTCGGCCCATGGAGAATGTAGCATTGCGGTATAGTATACTATCACTGAGAAACATGATGCTTATAGAGCCATGAGTATGATTTCAGAGTGACTATGCGGTTTACTCATTGACTTTTTCACCACAGTGAAGATCACATTCAGCCAGCTAGTTAAATTCTTCCTCACTTGCATTCCCACCCGCTCACATACCCACCCAGGCATTTGTCTAAGTGCTGCAGAGACATGGGGGGGATAGAGATTGAGAGAAAGTGGGCCAAGCTGCGTGAAGAGGCTCCCAGGGAGGAGGACAACTCAACACCTCAGCACAACAAACCACAGCAACAGAATTTTTGTTGAACAGCACGAGAGCAGCACAAGGGACTCGGCTGAGAAAAAGAATCTTTCTGTTCCTCTCACTCTGTTTCTCTGCAGCATTGTTTGGTCTTTAGCTGCTGTACATTTAGTTTCTTTCATAATAACAAAACAACTCAGCTCTCTCGAGGTAGAACAGCAAGTAAAGACGAGCAACGTTTTACTTTCACGTCGTGCCTTTGACACCGAGCATCACTGTAAAAGGGTTGTCCCCTAGTGACCTTCATCTCAAAATACCATGGCTGGGTCCTTCATCTTAATGGTGAGAGGGGTCTTAAGCTGTGAAGATCACATTTCGCCACTCAGAATGTGATCACAGTAATCCTCAGACAAAAGTAATTACTTGAGGAAGTGTCATGGCCTGTGAGTGTAGCTGTATCTAACAGTCACCAATATAAAGCAAGTGACACACACTGATCCACATGCCATGCCTGCAACTTGTAATACAAGGATATACTGGCTCATCAAGTCCACATGAGATACATATGGATACTTAGTGTAAAAGGGGTCTGAATGGGGACTCAGGTCATTGTTCAGTTCACTACTAGGTTATAGCCCACTTTCTATTCAGACTTTTTTCATTAGAGATTGGCCGTTTAATGAATATTTTGGGCTTCTAGACATAGCAGGAAAATGAGCTTATAGGAAATGCAGAAGACGGGTCATTCATTTCAGCGGGCTTAATATGAGAGTGAAACAGATTACACTAATCGCTGTCTGCATGCTAGTTGAACAAACAGTTAGCATGCTCATTATTAATTTCAATTTTTTTTTCTGGTATTAAATAATACATTCCTGCATAAAAAGGAGAAGCTTAGTTAATAATGTGACCGTGAAACAATTGTTTCAAATTGGGCTGACTTTGTTTCCCGCATTCAAAGATGCACAATGATGCTAATGCAGCAGCTGGATGAGGGAAGAGGGATTTAGAATTAGAGCACTACGGTGTTTTCTAATTCCTCTAACAGGATGAGCTGCAGCATAGAGACACTCTACTAAACTTCACAGGATTGTATCAGACAGATTAGTCCTCCAGTGAGTAGCCTGGCATCATCCAAAAAATAAAGTCCAAGACATGGAAGTTGCATAAAGACCTGACCGGCAGTGTTGAAACACAGGGCATGTTATACTTTTCACACTTCTTTACACCTTGGTGCTCTGTAACAGCCTGGAGCCAGTAAAATGTAAGTAAAAAGTTTTTTGAGTTAGAGCTGCTTTAACATGACAATGTTGTTGTTCTTTTTTTTGCACAAATGTATGAATTTGCAGGCAACTGATGCAGATGACTGCAAACCGAGCAGCAGAGCCTCCTGTAAGGAAGGTGTGTGATTTGGTGTACACTTGTTTAGTGGTGGATATATCAGACTAAATTAATCTCCCTGTAGCAGGGCGAATTGGGGTCAGCTTGAGCTCACTGCCCAAATAAAACTCTCTGTGTTTTTGTAAAGTGTTACAGGCTGCATGATTCCGCAGTGCAGAACACTCAAGAAAGCCTTGAGCACATCTTCCCAGTACTCGGAAAGTAAAAAGTAGAACAACAGCCCTAAAGTCAGAAAGCGGAATTGATCAAAATAAAAGGTCTTCTCACAGCTAAAGTCTGACTGAGAGGATACTTAGAGGATGTGTTTGTAAACCACTGCGTGGTGAGGAAAGCTCACCTGAGGTCAGCCTGAGGACGCCTTCACACAATGAACACAGCCTTTGTGCCATTCAAAACACAGAAACACACACACATAACACACATACATGCTATTGTTCTGCTTTCTCACACATAACTGCCTACTTAGCCACATGATAATCCCTACGGCTCAAATATCACCATCTCATGGGTCGTAACAAGCATCTTCACGGTCTGATGATCACCAGTCAGCTAAGGATGGACTGTCAGCTATGCTCCTTGCTTCAGTCTGACTCACACTAGGCCAGACTCTACTAACATGCCACTGGCTGAGCCAACTGAGCGCTAGGCTAACCTAAGAACTGGTCATGTTTTGTATTGATTGAGACCACCACGTTGGGGAAATGAGGGCGCCGCTGCAAAGAGCTCCATCAAACAAATGCAAGGTCATCCATTGTTGACAATCCTGGCTCAAATTTTGTTGAAGCACAGTCCAACGTCATCCAGCAACACACTCTGCAGTCAGATTATAATACATTGAAGTATTGTGCCAATTCTGCCATTTACCTCCTACGCATAGAGGCGGAGAAGAAAACTGCTGCCGTGATTGATTTCTAGCTTTAAAATCCTACCTCCAAAAGGTGTACAACCTGCTGAGCAGTGTTTTTTTGGCATCTGATAAGCCTTCAAACTCATGGATGCATTATTCAAACCGCACTTCCTGGTTCATACTTCATCTTCTCACCTGTACCTGCAACAACACGCTCACACCCACGCAGCCTCTTATAATTATTTGACGCAGTGCTGCTGTCGGTTTGAGCAGTCTTAATGATTAAGTAGATGTTCTTAACTCAGAAAGCCTGTCTTGACTCCTCAATGACAGCAAGCAAGCGTCCAGAGGAATGGCTGCTCTCTAGCTGACCCTGAGCTTTGACCTCCCTGAGGCGGAGGGTCAACGACGAGACAAACTTCTGGAAGTATCAGACTATTATGACATCCTTATGGCAGGCCCCGTGGTGAAGTCCTACTGTTCAAGTCTTTCTCACTCAGTCTTCCTGCCCTTTGACACCATAGGAGCCTGGTGTCTGGTGAGCCTCGGACACATGATAGAAAACAAAGCTATCTGTACTCATGGACAGAATGGACAGCCCTGATACCAAGAGAATACGCCTCTCCAATGAGGGGAGAGTGAACACAGGGGTCAGTGACTCCACACAGCGTGTGTGTCCTATTTTGTGTGAGATGTGATGTGTGTGTCAGAGAGAGGACATGTCGGAATCAGCGCAACACAATAGAGTGCTGCAGTGTGGGCGGCCACACCCTTTCCTCCTAGCTCCCCTCCACGGCCTCCACTCCTCTCCGGCCCCTCAAAACTGCCTTGACGAGATTTAAAAAGAAAGGAACAGAGGAGAGAGGGAGGGAAGGAGAGAGGGAGGGAGGGAGTGGACAAACAGGCACACCAGGAATGAAATCCTTAATATATATATATAAAAAAAAAAGTATGGAAAACAGGAGGGAAAATAAAAAAAATAGACACTAATGAATGCAAGGAAAAGTGAGAGGTTTGACAGATTCTCAGCTCTAGGAGTGGAAACATGACAGAGAACGGGGAGAGACAAAGTGGGCAGAACTGAGAGGACTGGGGGAGAGGGTAAGAGAAACAAAATGGGGGCATAAAAACAGTCTAACAGGAGACAGATAAATACTGAAGAATCTAGGAGGGAAAGAGAGCAAAAGCAATGCTGTGTGTAGCATTGTGTTCTGCAATGTGTTGCTGAATTATTGATGCCGCCTCAGTGTTGAAGGGCGAGAAGAGGGAGCACTTTCACACACAGTGTAATCTCTGCATCGTAAACATGCATGCACACATACGCAGATCTGTCAGGCTGTGGCAAATATACAATGCGTACAACGATCACCCCTCTTGACGGCCGGCTCGAGAAGCTCGAGCAGGTCCCCTGAGAGTGTCTGCGGCCGGCAGGGAAGAGAGGAGGTCAAAGGTCACAGCAGACCAGAGGGAGACATGTGGCCCACACCTGTTCTAAACTTGCCTCGGTCGACTCACACAGACAGAGCATTAGTCAGACACAAGGTAAAGTGAGATAGTCATTAGTGCCATTTATTGTTTAACAATTCTCTCTGGTTTGAAAGACTACGAAGAGTTCCCTTCTTGCTTTCCTTCATCCCTTCCCTGCCTGTGTTGTTCTCTCTCCCTGGCTGGCTCTCTTTCTTATCCGCAGAGGAAGCCTGTTTGATCTAGCAGAGTCCTGCTGTTCTGACTCTCCAGCTCCCAGACATCAGGCATACACTCCTCTCCGCTCCCTCACTAAAGGAGAGAGCTCCCTCCTTCTCCCTTCATGCTCCCACTTCTTCACAAAAAAAAAGGAAAATCACAGACTCTCCCTTCCCTCCCCTCCTCGCTAGAAATCAGACACATTCTCCCCGTTGTACCAAAGACAACAAAATAATTCATGAATTCAAAATGGCCTCTTTGCCGTAGAAGCTGTGCTGAGGCCAGCTGTGCTTTGCGCATATGGACCATGTAGAATGTAAGCTATGACAGCGATGTATTTCACTCAGAGGACAGTGGCCATCATTGTCATCCCCAGTGCGAGCGGGACACAATGGAGAGGGATACAGGCAGGGACCTGACTCACACATACTGTAAGCCTTCCTGGCCATTATCGGTAACAAAGACTCTGAAAACAATGGGCATTAAGTGTCACCGTGTTGTATGGAGATACAATAGCTGCTTTAATACAGGACGGTTATGCCAAAAACATCGCTGCAAGTTTGTTTTTCTTTGTTTTACTGGAATTCAGTGTGATTTTTGCACGTTTTAGTCGAGTTTGTGTATATTTAACATTACTTTCAACGGTCTTTCAAAGTATACATTCAGCTCAAAGATGCTCTGACATCCAGGAGTTGAGAGTCAGTGGCCATGTTGCTGGATACTCAAACCCAGAGGACAGTCAAGAGGCTAACATGGATTCAGCAAAAAGGATGAATTAGGTCTTTTCTTGCATTAAAGTTATAATTCTTCAGATCAAATGCCATCAAAATGCTATTTATGGCATTTTTCAGCAATAAATAATCAATGTAATAGCGTTCCCCAATTGTAAAGTAGTTTCCATGGTTACTGGCAGAATCTGCCTTTCCCCCATGAGACTCAAATTGCATACCAACGCACACGGGATTCACAGGAAACAATGTGTGCACATATTGGATGTGATGCGGAAGACAAAAGACAGTACATGTACGCATTTCACGTAATCTTGAACAGAACTCTCAGACCTGTATTATTTAGACGCTGTGCTGTTACCACCAGTAACCACAGGTGTCGCCAAATCAATTAGGGCTGAAATCTTTGGGATCACAAGCGCTTCAAGAGCGGACTCCCCAGTTTGGAAGTGAGATCGAAATCAAGAGTTTTCAAAACAGTTCTTGCTGGCCACTGTGTTGTGAAAATTCATCACGTTTCATTTTGACAGGTTGTACAGTTTTTTAATTTAGCCTGAAAATTTTCATAACTTGGATACAACTGATCATACAATGAATGTACAAAACAAATGGGACCACAATGATTCCTAAAAGCTTACATTCATGCTCAGATCCAGCAGTGGGAATCCACCACTCCAGACTGGGAAACTCTCTCCTCCACATTCCTCAGAGGGAATACCATCACCACATGACAAGAGCCCCACTCACACTCAGCCACTTAGCCTGCTGCCTCCCACTGCAACCTTTACACACAGAGAATGCCTGTGTGTATGTGCATATGTGTCATGGACAGCAACCTTTAACACGCAACACTGCCCTCAGAGAGAAAGAAATCACAGAGAGAAAGAGAGTGGGAGAGGCAAGGTTTGGAAAAAAGAAGAAGACAAAAAGAGTGATGGGGGGCAACAGAACATGCTTGTGTCAAACAGCTATGCCACAAATGTGATGAAGTGATTGATGGGAGGCTTCTTTGTGCGAAAGAGCATCCCCCTCTTTACCCTCTCTTCTTTCTCAACTTCCCCATCACCCCAATACTCAGGACTCTGTTTTTTTCCAAGAAAAACTGGTCTTACACAACTTTTATCTCAGCACAGGTCTAGGCAGAGGTCCACTTCCTAACAAAATGACTAGACAGAGTGCAGCACACTATATAATCTATATGGAGAGCACCCATCAGCTCCACACCAACCCATGTCCGGCATGGGCCACTGCACAAGAGGAATGAGTATGTGTGTGTGCATGTATGAAGAGAGGGATGTTCCCATTTCCACTCTGTTTGAAGCACATGGACTGAGTCGGAATGTGAAGGGGGGAGGGGGGCAGCAGAGGGAGGGTGAGGGGAGAGGCGAAGGCGGTAATCTGAGAGGGGTATCCCACAGGGTAGACCAGCACATGGTCTATACACTCTACTGTGGGCCCAGCGCACAGGGAGAGGGACGCTGACAGAAAAGATTTCCCTTTCAATCACAGGCCTGAATAGAGGAATACTATAGTGCCTGGTGAGCATCACCATATCAAAATGTACCTACTGACAATGCTCCTTTGATGACAATAACAACATATGGCAGTGTTCATGCTTCAGCTATTGAAAAAATATTGAATGTACAATTGCAGTTACCACATGCAGCCTTTACATTGTACTTTGCACTGTAATATATTTTTAAACCTCAACTTCATTTGCTGCTGCACTGTGCATATATGAAAATATTGTTTGTAGTCCAGTCATTTCTCAGTTATTCAAGAAATGTCTCAGCACACATTACTGCAGTTTTTTGTGAGTGATGATGGAATGCTGCTGGATTCATTAAGGGCTCTGTTAACTATGCCTTGCTGCCATGCTCAATTGAAATACTTGGACTGTGACCATTTTGGCACTCAATATTATCCTGTGCGCTCACACCACAAAGCATCCTCCACAAAGCATCCTCCATCCATGTTTTGTGGGATGCTCACTAACACCATCTGACTCTTTGACAACCATTTTCCCCAATGAAAGCACAGAGACAATAGCACACAAAGTATGTCCACTTCAGCTCTATTGAATCAACACATCTCCAACACAGTGTCAACAAAAACTGAACATCTGAAGCAATGCAAGGCTATTGAATGACATTAGCTTGTACAGGTATGCATACCACCCAAGCTCAGTGGACGGGTGGGTGGGTAAAATGTAGGCTATCATGCAGTAGCACCACAAAGATCCAAACACTCTCTATCTGTTGTGTTTGGACATGACAGGTTCAGAGACTTCAACAGTACATATTCCACAGCCTCGGGACACGCTTAAACATGCATGAGTGAAGAGCACATATCAGCATGTCCCTCACACACACCGTTGCCCCCTAGCCAGGCTCAGTGAGAGGCAGAACAAGAACCCGCCAACAGGCGCCTGCAAACCAGTGAGATAAATATCAGGCCTCAGGTATGTGCTGCTGCCTCAAAACAGCTCAAGCACAATGTCTGCTGCAGGTAAACAGCTTTTCAGGGTGGGTTCCACATCAGGCATGGCTACAGTTCTGACATGTCAGTCCACCACACATACACAAATACATGAATGCCTTTAGGAAGGCAAGCAATCAGACATGCTGATACAACCACACCGTCCCACATGTACTGATGAGTCTGGAGATGAGTGTATAGATGATGCACGTCCTCTAAATATGTATTTACCTCACGTTTGACCACATTTATACAAAACAGCTGTCACCGTTTACAGTAACTCATATCTGCACATAGTTCCTTACACATCACTGATTACATACATTTAAATCACATAAGCACCCGATAAAGTTATGTTTCAGTTTCAGTTGTCTCCACAAACTCCCCCACACTTCTGCATTTCATTTCACATCTCAGGTTGGGTGGGTGGCTATGAGAGACTAAAACCTGCTCAGATCAACCACCAGTGCAGGTTTAACTCATGTCACTGTGTCAGGAAGCATGTGTGACATTTAGCCTTTCTTGCTTTTGAACTGCGTGAGTCTGCACACATGCAGCCCCCGTTTCCTTGTTTGTACACAGCAGGGCCTCCTATCACGAGTTGTCCCACATGGACGAGTGAAAAGGAAGACGACGGGAGGAAGTTTGATCCCCACATCTACTTCCTGCTGCTACATAACTGGCTCACAGTGACCTCAATGTAACCTCCAGCTAAGGTCAACATGTTAGCAGTACACACACCCAAACACCGTTCACACAGCCGACAAGCTGTTTAAGTGATGCGTGTGGTTGTGTGTAGGGGTACTGCATCTGGTTTGAGTGTGAAGTGAGGGGCCTGAAGCAGAGGAAGAAGGGCTGACTATCCTCGTTTTCAGGATCAGAGAGCAGAGGACACTCCTATTCAGCTATCTAGCTTCCTACCCATACAGTAGTGTGTGTGTGTGTGTGTGAGAGATGACTGTGGGAAAGAAAACTACAGTATTCCCACATTCAAAGTCGGTTTAAAGTAAAGCTAGGACTCAGCACTTTGAACAAGCCTCTCTAAGCCTGCATATGTGTGGCAACAAATACTGGGAGAGAATGGGAGAAATCTCCACCAGAGCAGCTTTGATGCTGGGAACAACTAAAATAGAACTGGTGCATCCACATAGCAACCAGGGGAAGAACACCGTGTCCTCACACACATTCACAAGGAGAAAAGAGGATAGAGAGCGAGAGGCTGCATGTGAGTGTGTAAGTGATGCAGATTCAGAGGAGAAGAGGTGATGAATGGCTTCATTAAAACAGCATTAGCAGAGGTGTGAACCCGACTGGTGAGTGCCAGCGTGCAGTGATTGCTCAGTTCCAACAAACACACATAAACTTGTCACAATACTGAAATTCTCTCTTTGATAGCAGCACAACCCACCCACCCTCTTAGCACTTACTGTAGATGCTACTCGTTTACAGTGTTTGATGCTGATGCAAGTTTAAGATGAGACCTCGGGCTTTCATAAATATCAAGCTTAAAACATCAATGACGAGCCAAATTATTTTCAAGAAACAACACCAACAATTCAGACTTTCCTTTAATCAAACCGCGACTCCCTTCATCTCACACACACAGAGCATACCACCCCACAGCCTGGGGGAGATGAGGAAACAGCAGTGACACCATGGAAAAAGAAAGCGATGAAAAGAAGGAGTAAAGGATGCAGGGGAGAGCAAATAAGGAGAACAGGACTGCAAAGCAAGAAAGCAAAAGAGGGGAAAAAAAACTAAAAAGACCAAGGTCTGAAGGTTCAAAATGGAATATGTGTGTATGTGTATGGTGGTAACCTGATTAGCCAGACCCTACAGGGGAGACAAATCTACATTATTCTTTCTCATTTTCCCTCTGCTCCTCACAAACCCAGAAAAATGGGGGCAATTCAGTAACCCTAGCAACCAACTCTGCCTACGTGCAGAGAGAAGCTGCTGATGGAGGGGGAAGGAGAGAGGAAGAGGGAGACGGAGATAGGGAGTGAAAAGGCTAATACACGTGCATACTGTACTCACACACATGCTGAACTGAGCAAATGGATCGTACAGTCTATAGAAGTGGGGTTTATTCCCTCCTCTATACCTCTCAAAAATTCTCCTCTATTCAAACCTCCTCTTGCACATTTGCCAGATCCCTCCTCTGCTTTCTTCTCCTTTCCTCTTTCTGCCCCCCTTTACTCCTCCTTTTCCCTCCTTGGTCAGACTACTTGCTTTTTCTCCTCCTGCTCTCTGGCCACGTATGAGGGCTGTTCAAACACAACCTGTTTCCTCTGGTGTCCCCCCGGGAGCATTATCCAACCTTTCTACTGTTGTGTTTTCTCTCCCTCCCTTCTTTCTGCCTCTCTCCTATTTGTTTACAGCTGGATGTCTGTTCTCCTATTGATTGTTTTACAGAGGATATGAGTGGGCTTTGTCTCTGCCCTGCTTGGCTTTATATAGATCCCTCTGTTCTTAAAGATGTTCTCATCGGCACACACACACAAACATCCTCTCTCTCTCAGCTGGTTGTGAGTCAGTGTCCGGTATAGAGGCTCATGCATGCAAGCACAATGTGTGTGTCACATATGCTGAAATCATAAAGTGATGATTATTGGTTTAAGCTGCCATAGGAGGCGTGCGTCGAAAATGTGCGTGTCACATTTCATCACAACTGACAAACATCATGAGGAAGAGGAAGGAGAGAGAAAAAGAGGGAGACAGAAAAAGAGGGGGGGAGTGAGAAAAACAGAGACTTTGAGTTGAAGACCAGCAGTTCTTTTCACAAAGGTCTGATTGTTCATTGGATGTAGGCTGACAGAAAGAAAAAGATTGAAAAAGAGGGAGAGGGAGTAGGGGATTGACAGACAGAGTGTGTGTGTGTGTGTGTGTGTGTGTGTGTGTGTGTCTGTGTGTGTGTGTGTGTGAGGGGGTAGAGGCCAGAGCACGGCTCTGCTTTCTACATTTTTACACACCCTCACCGGTTGCTCTGCTGTTGCCGTGTGTGTGTGTGTCAGATAAAGAAAGTGAAATTTGAATGAGGCACCCTAACTGGGGTCAAGATGTCTATATCAACTTTTGGCTGAGGTCACACACACATTCACACATAGGCTTTGGCAATGTGGCCATATAAACTTTAGAGCTGAAACAATTAGGAAATTAGTTGTTAACAATTTTGTTAAAGATTTGTTAATCTTTTAAACAAAAAGTCACTGGTTCCAGCTTATAAAATGTGAATATTTGCTGTTTTACTCTTCTACATTGGTAAATTGACTGTTTTTAAATGTGTCAACTTGGGCTTTGGGAAACCTTTTGGGCATTTTTCACTAATTTCTGACATTTTATAGACCAAATGATTGAGAAAATAAGCAGCAAATTAATAGGTAATGAAAATAAACATTAGCTGCAACCCTAATATACTGTGGTATGATAAAAATTTGTAATCAAGATAACCATGCCTTTAAGATCTCTGGTAATATATACTGGATTTAAAGGATTTCCACATCAATTTAGTACAAAAGTACATTCATTCATGTCACTGTATCAAATTCACAAGGTGTTCAATTCATTGTATAATCTAGAAACAAACACTCCGATCTGGTTATTTTATCTATAGAAAGGATTCTCAATTGCATTTCTAGAAAATGTACTATATCACACTATGAAATTACAATTATAATAAAATGTTTTATCCATATTGCCCACCCCTTTTCACACACGCACACACACGAACATGGGCGAGTAGTAACATCTGCTCCACCACAACACTGTTTAACTTCAACATCTCAAAGAAACCAACTGTCTGAGTGGAATGATACAGTTGACATTATGCAAAAACCCACAGCAGGTAACAACAAAGCCTGCCAGCCTGGACGGGTATGTCTGTGCATCTGTGTGTGTGTTTTGCATGAATAAATATGACATTCGCTTCATTATGTTTTAAAATGTCAGTACAGAGAGGCAACCCATTGACTGGGCATACAAATCAGGTTCACATGGGTGCACCTACACACACACATGCACTTCTGCAGCACAGCAGGAACACCTGAAAAGAAGGAAGGGAGATTTCAACCAATCCCAGCATGCCTCAGTGCTGAAGGCCTAGTAAAGGGGTGGCAACCGGAGTGTTAGGAATAGCCAACCAGGGCAGACTGAACATCTGTTGCCCAATCAGAGCATCTGGAACATCTGGCACCAATGAACAGCAGCCATCTAGCAGCTGAACTCTGACCTTACCCACTTGGCTTCACCGGCTGCGTTTTTCTTCTCCACATGTTTATCTCTTTTTTTCCATTCATTCTCCTGCCCTCTCAATCTATTCCTTCATCTGTGTGTCACTGACACTGATGAGCTGTTTGACTTATACACTGGGTGGTGTTGTACGTCTGTACTGGTTCATCTGCATATCACGGTGATGACAGACATTTCTCTTTTATCTCTCAGCCATCGACTGTATCCAGAGTGTAGGAGGGTAGGCAGGGATGGATTAGACATCTCAATCCAAATCGCAATAAGACACTCACTGACTTGTAAACAGCGGCGCTCTGTTTATGTGTTTGTGCGCACTGAAGGAGGCCAACTCAGCACTTATAGTGTTGGTAAATTTAACGCTGTGTGTTTTCTCTCAGGTGCCGCAGCAACCCTGTAGTAAATTTTCATATGGAATACTGAAGAATGAGGAAGCAGATAGGTAGAGGGGAACAGAAAATCAATGAGTGTTCTCAGCCACATCGCATCGGTGCTGACACAGCACCAGGCGACTGCTACTGTGCGCACAAACCGAAAAGGACGGTGGGACAACCGGTATGGAACACATTATTCTATTGTGACTTATCAAAGGGAATAGAGATTTTCACTTTTAAAAAAAAAACTCTACCCTTATCTCTCGGTTCCTTTCTATTCTGAGAGCCAATTGTGGTGACTGCAGAGCTAAAAATCCTCACACACCGAGCACAGTCGCACCGTGTGTGTGTGTGTGTGTGTGTGTGTGCCCGTGTGATGTGAAAGGCAGTTGATTCCTTTGCCCAGACACAAAGCCGTGGGCCCAAACAGGAAGCTTCACACACTCCCTGTACGATCAGTGTGTGTTCCAGCCTGACTCCTGAACCTGTTTCACACAAACATCCTTCCTGACTGATTATTTTAAGCTGTGTTAGCATTTTTAATTCAACTCACAATACTAGCACACAGATCCAGGACCACCCACCACCCCCCCATCCATTCCACCAACACACTCTGACAGACATCCACACACTTGTTCTGTGTACGGCGAGGAAACAATGCTGTGATTGACTTGTGGTTGGTAAATGCACCACTGGACTCAGTCAATACAGTCCAACCCTAATTGACAAGATGTTGTTAAAAAGATCACACACACAAAGCCCTAAAACTACCACTAATTGATTAGCTTAAAGATGTCTTCCCACATCCTTCCACTCACATGTGATGTTTGCTGATGCGAGGACAACTGCAGCAAAGGGGTCAGTGTTACAATAACAGCTGCTGTATCCACCGTCCCTCTGTTTTATCATTTCTCTATTCCTTCTGCCTCTCACTGTTTTATAATTGTTAATAAATGAGAGACAGAACCTCCCTGCAATTTATGTCAGAGGACACTTCTGCAATACCCCTGCTCTTCCTCATCAAATATACATCACTCAACCACAACGCACACACAAACAGAAATATTCAGGCCAGGCAGCCTCAGAGAGAGAGCCTCACATACGCATACACGGATATGGACCCACAATCCTGCTTGCAGACAAACCTCTTGCTGTGTCACCACCTTTCCTATTGTGTGCTAGTGAAAGCAGCCATTTATCCCAAATCATATGTTTCTCTGGCTGCCTTGTAAACAGGCAGCTTAGTAACGTACACGTAGGCAGACACACTGTTTCAGTTTATGGCCACAGGCACTTTATCATATCTGCAGAGCTGAATGGGTTTATTAGCCTAGTCTGGAAAATTATAATAGTCTACATCTGTTTGGAAATACAGCCTGTGCGTACTTCTTTATGCGTGGGTATTTAGTCTAAAGATCAATAAAAGTTACTCAGCACATGATCAGAGTGGCTGGCCATACATACCTCTCTGCATTTCCCTGACAGACTCCAAAACCACCATAACTGATACGTTTTATCAGTGGCAGCAGTGGTAGTTATTTGCAAAGGCAGCCGCTTATTAACATTCCCAGATGTGTAAAACACTGACAGATGCTGAAGCACCGAGCCAAAATGTACTTGAAAAATGAAACATCTGTCAAATGTTTTTAAAGACTCAGCACTCCCTAATTTTCCTCTAAAATGTTTCCCATTGCCTGAATCAAAGCTTCCCATTTAAATAATATGGCAAGCTCGCTGACTGGAAAACAGGAGATGGTGATAGCTAGTAGATGTGCGTTGACTGGATAAATGTAATGGAGCCTGAAATAGTGACAAAGCTCAGAGTGCTTTGCAGTCTTTCTAAAAGAAAAGTACCTTTCTGCATTCAATTCCAAATAAGTGCTCAGTGAACTACGAATGGTAGGTGATAAGCTCATTCCTTAACTCCATTTCAGCACCGTGTGTAAGCATTTGCATCTGTGTGAGAACATTCCTATCCCTCTTTTAATGCACTCACT
Organism: Oplegnathus fasciatus; assembly: GCA_003416845.1. Taxonomy (NCBI): domain Eukaryota; kingdom Metazoa; phylum Chordata; class Actinopteri; order Centrarchiformes; family Oplegnathidae; genus Oplegnathus; species Oplegnathus fasciatus. Next base: position 304,383 of record NTHP01000435.1, on the reverse strand, counting down.
TTCTCTCTCTTGCTATCTTTCTCTTTTCTGTTCCTGCTTTCTTTTTCTGCGTCTCAGCCACTCTGTCTCTCTCTCACACATACACACCATCATACACGCACTCTTTCTCACACACACCCTCTTCCTGAGCAGTAGGAACATTCCTTGCATCAGCCAGAATCCCATATTAAGAGTATCAGCACTCTGCCGGTGTGAAATAGCGCAGACTGAGAAAAGGATGGTGGTATTCAAGCAAAAAGCAATATTCCTCAGCTCACGTGTCAACAGGTGAGATGACAGTGTCCGTGACATGCCCATACCTACTTTTAGTTAACACGAAAGTTCACAAAAAGGTACAGAAAGTAGAGCCAATAACATAGAGGCATCATGAAAATTGACGGGACATATTAGGTTAAAACATAAAGCAACATGGGAAAGCAGAGTTCCTTTATAAGAGGCCAAATTATCTCAGGAACCCCAGAATTCTTGCATGTTTGTGTGCATTTTGTATGTAGTGTATGCTATGATGGTATGGGAATACATATATAACACTATTTTGAATGTAGTACAATGGTTCTACAGTAGACTACGAGAGTGCTGTGCCAATGTTTCAATATAAGCAGGACAAATGCATTCATCAAGTGCTTGAGTTATTTTGTCAAGTTCGTGCGTGTGAGAACGTGTGCATGTTTTTGCATGTGCATCATGCAGCCTCCTTTCCTGCTGCAGAGATTTATGAATGTAAGTCATGGGAGGATTTACATTTATTTCCCCCATGATGCTGCAGCATGAAATGACTATTAGAGCAGAGACATGCGGGTTTAATTCCTCAGCTAGCTGGACTGCAGTAGCGGATCGGTTAAAGGTTTGGGAAACAAGACAGGCATGTGTTAGCAAATACTGGGAGACAGAGATGTGACGTGTAGGTGCTTCATGTATTGCTGGTTGATACCCTCCATTAGAGATCTCTAACAGCAGTGTGCAGGGTAATGACAGACTGTCTGTGTCTCCCAGAGACTGCTTGGAATGTCACAGCAGACACACAGCACCTGGAGACATCTCTACACAGATGGAAACACACACACACACACACACACACACACACACACACACACACACACACACCTCGAACAGCTATGTGGATGCACTGGTTTATCCTTTCATCTGTTCATTCCAGATATGGAAGATGGTATGTGGAGAAAACGTGTGGACAGAGTGGGGAAAGGAGAGACAGCGCAACACAGCTGTTTGCTAGGGAGCAGTGAAGTAAGTGACAGGAGGAATCGATGCAGAGGGTCGATGGACAAACATTAAGTCCAGAAGCTGACAAACACAGCAGACAGCCCTCACAATGCAGCATGGACAGAAAGCCTTTACACAGGCTGCCAAGCATAAACAGCGGTCTACCGGGACACTGAGACAACAACACTAATGTCACTGTGGTGACAGCTAAAAGAGTTTGCAGATGGGCAGGTAAACAAGAGGAAGTGGCTAATAAGAGGTGGTAAAGAGTGATCTAAGTCGAGTTACCCCGGATTACTCTGTTCATTAGCTGAACTGACAGGACTACCTGTTAGAATATGAGACGAAAATCAAACCCCTGCCCAGATTTCATGTAGATGTACAGACAAGTGACAAATTAAAGGTGTAGTCTACGATTCTGGAGAAAGCTTGTTGATATTTGAACTCAACAGGTAAACAAATACACCCCTCCCTTCAGTGCTCCTTCAAACTCGCACGAGTAACGCACAGCCTTAGTTTGTCCTGTGTAGGAGCACGAGTTGTGACATATTATACCGAAGTGTTTAGTGGAAACGCAGCTAAAGCGTCTGTATATGACGACCTGGGTTGGTGGCTCTACCAGAGCCACTCTGTTTGTTTCCCATTTACAGAGCCAGGACTGTGTGTGAACACCAGACTTGTTTTTCAGCGCACACATAGAACAGAAAGCTAGCAGACTGTGAGGAGATATTCACTGAATTTGACAAAAAGTGTACTGGATTAGAATTGTAGACTACACCTTTAAAGGGAAAACGCGGATGGAGCGCTGAAACAAGACAAATTCACATGCTTCCGTAGGGGATCACAAGTGGATTATGAAAAGGTTTGATAGGTATGAAATTGGCATGTCGAATGGCAGTCATTGTATCTCAACTCATTTGAACACTATCTACAATATCTTTTGGAAGAATGGTGTTCATCCCTCTAGAAACTTGTTGAATCTATACCATGAGGCATTGAAGCCATTTGGTAGCTTTTGGTGGCTCCACACTTTACTAAGACACATAATGGTGGTTTTTCCTTTAATCTGTCATCCATCTGTATATTAACACCAGAAATTCCAGTTTTGCAATACAGTAATTTAAGATTACTCCACAGCCGCTGTACTTGTCACTGACTCGCTGCTCCATCCGACAAAGTTGCAAGAGGTGACAATTTTGGAGACAAGGCTGGGAGGACGGGTGTTCTTGAATGGACATGAGAAGCGGGTGAGATGAGGAAGCCCATTTTATCTGTTTATCTGGCATTGCAGCAGCAGTGGAAACATGCTGTTCATGAGGAGGGCAATATCCTGTCCTGTGTCTCTTCCACATCCCTCTCCCCCTTCCTGCCACCTCTGTGCTCCCCCTCTCCTCCCCTGCCTGTACACCACCAACCTAAACCTACAGATCTGATAAGCAATCACCGTCACTCTGACTGACACTGCCCAGCTGAAATCAGTGTGCCTGCCTGACGACAGAAACATCCATACACACACACACACAGATCAGCCAGGAAACAGTTAACATCTGAACGCCCCTTTCTAACCACTACAATCTGCTCTCCCACTCTCATGTCCTTGATCATCGGCAGGGGGACACCAATGAACTGTGATCAATGGACAAGCCTTTGCACAAATTGATCATTTAATTGCAATCTGCGTTAAAGCCATGCACGCACACGCACACGCACACACACACACTAGCAGCATGAACGGACGGCAGTGCACACCAGCAGCAGCACAGACACGCAGGAGACAGAGAGGGAGAGAAAACGCCCTGCCTTGTTCCATGTCGAAACCCCAGCCCTCTGGGTAGTCTACACAACACACACACACACACACACACACACACACACCACCTTCGCATAAGATTTTCTTTAGAGACTATATACAGGACACATCTGGACAACAACACTGATTTCTGAGCGTTTTTTTTTCTGTCTTTGTTGGCCATCTGTGCGCTGCGTTAGAGGCGAGCGATCACACGCTTCAAGACACGCTGATCATGATGTTCAATTTACGGTAGCAATTATTGATACACTATTGATCTGCCACGTCCTCATAATGCCAATTAACCTTCATAAATGATTAGTGAAATACAAAGGCGAGCGTACCCTTTACGCCTGAGAGGAGAGGTGAGGGTACAGAAAACCATGCAATCAGCCAAGTCAAGGAAAACACACCGTATAGTCCGAAAGCACAGATTTAACGGTACATTGCTTTAGCTCGCGCTGTATATGAACATGTGGGAAGCTTTTAAAAAGTTTTACCTTTAACTTGAGTTTCATATTCGGCCACTATCTCCTTGTCCTTTCGGAATTTCGCCGGAGACGTCATGGCTGAGTTTGGAGATCAAACCACTTGCCCTCGTAGCGAAGTCAATTTTGTCTCAATCAATCGATAAATCAGCCGTAGACCTGGGGTGGAAACGCCAGTCTGGAACAGGTTTTGGAAAGAAAAAGAGAGCCCAGATGAGAGATTGCAGCTTCTCAGCGTGCCCGCGGATCTGTATTGTCTCCCTGCCTCTGTTCACTCCGGGCGCATTGTGAGTTTGGCGCTGCTGCTGCTGCTGCTGCTGTATGTTCCCATCCGCCGCCGCGCCTCACCGCCTCCTCAAAACCGGTTATGGTGCAAACAACTTCAAGTGAAAGGAGATTCATTCCCCTCTTAAAGAACAAACAGCGACAACTTGTCAGTCGGCACTTCCAAAAGTTTTTTTTTGTTGTTGTTTGGTGATAACTGCTCTAAGCGGGTATCGGTTTCGCAGCTGCCCGTCCGCCTGTCTAAACTAAACTGCTCTCCTCTTCTCCCCCCTAAAGTGAGAGAGAGGAGGAACCGAGTGGAGATGGAGGGGCAGGCCGGTCAGCCCCAGTGCGCAGGACAGGCATGGATGCACACATGGATAGTATTCATTTGGGTACTTTTTTTTTTGCAAACAACCCCTCAATTGCATGTTACAAGTCCCATAAGTGTGTGTCTTATGATATATCATAAAGCTTCATTAAAATACATAGCAGTGAAGGTATCACCAAGAAAAGCAGTATTTAGGATGATATGCCAGATGCAATGTGAGGATAGTGTATTCCAGGGTGGGTGAAGTGAGCAAAAGTGGGTTTAAAAGCCACTTCATATATCATTTCAGTATACTTATGACCCCTGACAGGAGACTATGTGTCTTATATATGCCATCATGCTGAATATAAGTGTCTGCATAACTGAGTATTTACTAAACAAAACTGCAAAATATCAACTGTAGCTAGGAATGTAGCTAACGTTAGCCCAAAACTGGCCAAAAAGTCTAACCTTAGCTTTAGCTTTAGCATTACTCTGGCTATCTATACTTGCTAATAATGTTGTTTAACACAATAGAAATGCATTAACCTTATCTTGTACTTCTTCAATAACAATTTCTAACATAAAATAGTGTCATTTAAGCTACAAATTTAAAAGGTAATCCTGCTCCTGGATGTCTTCAACTTTTTTTAAACCATGCTTAATGTTATAGGACGAGAGCTATTCTTCCCACACCACAATTGGTTAACCTGAATTTGAATGACATGCGACCGCACCAATCAGCTTTGAGGGTATTTGAATGTAGGCTATTCATGTCAAATTTACAACCAATTAAATTCAGACTTTGTCATCAAGGTGGCCAATGGCGTCGGTTACTATGGTGTGTATCCAATCAGAGTCAGGTGTGGGGTCTTTTAAAGATAGTTTGAGGAAGTGCCGTTAAATACCAGGAAGTTGTAAACAAAGCTGACAGCTATTTAGTTAGCTGTTAACTACATCTGTATGGATGCCGAGCCAGCCGCGTAAAACAGGCCAGTTATACGCCGATATCGTGTATTTACCAGTAATACAGCCAGCCATTTTCTTTTATATAGAGATCGTTTCGCGGAAGTAGATATTTTTCCGTGCGTTTGTTCAACAAGCTAACGTTAGCTGCCTTCCGTTTTCTCATTAGGGAAAGGCTAACGTTTGCACAAGGACGTTAGAGCCAGCGTGCGAAGTTAACGTCAAATCGGATATTATTATCCGGAATTGAACGGATAGTGAGCTACATCAGCACCCGATTCTTGTTTTTTTCCCCGCTGCATTCGCTGTCTGGGGGCAGAAAGAGCGAGAGTGTTCGTCCATTTTAGCAGGACAACAATGTCTACATCCAACGCTAATTTCAAAAACAAGTGTGTGACCCAGGTGAACTGCATATTTTGTGACAGCCTGCTCTGCACGAGAGGCATGAAGGCTGTGCTTCTTGCAGACACTGAGGTTGAGCTTTTTTCGACGGATATACCTCCCAATAGGTAAGTGCTAATGTGGTTAGCAATGCTGCTAGCCTTTGTTTATGTCTGCTGTTGTTGCCAGGACAAGGTGTACTTTAAGAAAACTGTAGCTAACTGATATCTAACTGATCATTCAGTGGGAAAAGGGACACAATATGGGCACCCATGCCATAATAAACAGGGTTTATTGCATGGAAATATGAAATTGATGTGGGTTTTAACCTTCTCTGGCTCTGTTTGTTTCTCATTACACGCTCCCTCCCCCAAGAACTGTTGACTTTGTGGCCAGCTGCTACTCTACTGAAAGCTGCAAATGCAAACTGAGAGACATCGCATGTCTCAAGTGGTATGTAAAGCTCTTCTAACAGCCTGCAGGGTTTGCTTTAGGAAGACCATCTGCTGATGTGAGATGTTAATAAAAAAGCACAGCAAACAAGTAGGCCCTATCCCTATAGCGGTGTTTCATAGTATACACCTGTAGAGCTGCAACTAACAATGATTTTCACTGTCTATTTATAAAGATGATTATCTTCTTGCTTAATCAGTTGGTCTATTAAATATAAGAAAATAGTGAAAAATGGCCATTGCAGTTTCCCAGAGCCCAAGGTGAAATCTTCATATGTCTTGTTTGCCTGGCCTAAATCCAAAAAGATATTCAATTTACAATTATATGAAACTGAGAAAAGCAGCACATTCTCACATTTGAGAAGGTGGAACCAGAGAATATTTGGTGTTTCTACCTGGAGAAATGTCTCAAACAATTAATCAATTATCAAAATAGTTGCTAATTAATTTTCTGTCTATGATGACGGATATACCTGTCGTTATAATGAAACTCTGCCATTTGGTATTTATTTCTGATATTAGCCTAAAGTAGAGTTTGGTGCTACAGTGAGGCTTTATTGAGCCTCTTTTGTATTCCCAGGCTTTTGTTGTTGTACACAGGGCAAAAACAAACATCTGTTAGATAATAGACACCCACTAGTGGTGTTAGCACTTTTCAGAAGTGCCCCCAGTAAAATGCTGACACACGTTTCTTCTTTATTCTCTCCCAGTGGTAATGTTGTGGGCTATCATGTGGTGGCCCCCTGTAAACCCTGCCTGCTCTCCTGTAACAACGGCCATTTCTGGATGTTCAATAGCGATGCTGTATCTACTCTCAACAGACTGGATGCGACAGGTCGGTATAAGCCCCCCC
>NTHP01000435.1:286026-296929 GCA_003416845.1 Oplegnathus fasciatus | reverse complement strand
TTTTTTTTTTTTTGTACATTTGCGTGGGCTATTCTAAAACATGTGGCTGAAGTAGACTGAAAATAACAAGACAACTAGACTTCTTAATCTAGCGCAATCTACTTTTCATCAGAATCTCCACTGAGCTCATTGTTTTGATCAGCCTCATGGGAGGTTGGTGGTGGGGTCGTGATAAGTCAGTGGAACTTTAACAGTGAATGCTGTGCTTTTTAACGCTGTTTACGTTAAGTCCAGTGTTCTGATATGACGACCACAATTCGCCTACCTTCTTTTTAATGGCAGTTATAACCTGTACATTGAATACGCTGTTGCAAGCAAACACTCCTACTAACAGTCATGTCTTAAAGGCTTATATTCTGTGTGTGGCTGGGTGCTGACTGAAAGTTGGAGTGCTTTTTGAATCCGGTGTCTTGGAGAAATAGCACAATTATTGAATGAAATATATATATATATATATATATATATATATCTGAGTTTCTTGCTTTTTGAGGGCATATTTGATTTAGGTTACCTTACGATCTGACATTCTATCAGTGATACGTTTTTGATATGCTAATACAGTGTTTGTTACACACCTGACAGCAGCAGTATGTGTTTAACGCCCAGATGAATCTGACTGTAGCAGTATCTGATACTAACATACTAACTTATGCATAGGGTGTGCTTCCACAACAGCCTGGAGCAGCTGAATTTTAAAGTTTAGCATTTGTTAAGAGCTCAAATCAAGTAATAAACTCCCAGATTGACAACATAGGAAAGATGGAATGTGGCTCATTAAGCAAAGTTCTTTAAACATTTCTTAATGGATTTCTGTGTCCATCCTCTGTTTTTGTTACATTACTGTTCAGTTTTATGTAGCAGCATAATTGTAGCACCTGAAGAGAAGAAAAAGTCGACTCCAAAGAATCATGGAACATATCAATATTGAACTTATGGACTATCTGCCCTCTAAAAAAAGATAGTTACGTAATTTTGGGCCAGTTTATTGAATACCATTTCATTTTTTTTTTTTTTTAGTTTAAGTCAGTGAAGCTAACCATAAAACTCTCAGTATTCTATTGGCCTTACCAATGCTGTGATCGCTCACAATGAACCTTTTGTTAAGCTGTGGACTCTCGGGGTTGATGCTGTATGTTAGTTGGTCATTACCGACTGACAGGGCCTTCTCCTCAGCCTGTTGTGCCAGACACAAGCTTCAACATCCTCCAGTCACAAAGGGACTTAACTCAAGTTGGTCCTTTTTTTTTTTGTGGCAGTGCCATACTTCTGCTCTTGTTATTGTTTCACTGCTGTGCCCTGCTGATACTGTATGATCCTGTCTTAAAGTCTTTCTGTGAGTGAATGTTGTTGGCAAACATTGTCGAAGAAGCTAACATAGAATGTCACTTCTTACCTGAAGGACAAGGATAAAGGAAGTAGGTCTTAACTTTAATTTAACTTTAATTGGCCTCTGTGTTTATCTGTGCTATAGCCTTTTAATTGTGGAAAAAATACACATGGAGGAGGAAAACTTTGTCCAGATTTTCACGTCCTTCACCTTAAACTTATAACTGACAGCCTGCTACACTTGCACACCAAATACTGTCTATGTGGTAAACTGATAGGATACAGTTCATCAGCTAGGTATTTATTAAATCCACAAACCAAATATCTATAACCACATACTTCCGTTTTGTTTACAAGCTTTGTTTACAAATGCATTGGTTTGTATCGTGCTATAGTACTTATGTTTTTGTTCATGTATTTAATATTTTCATTTGTGATGTTGTGCTTTGTTTTGTACATTTTAAAGATTGGATGTGTACAGTTTTACCTCAAGAAGGTATCACTTGCAAGCTTCCTCTGGCTAGGACAATTGTCAAAAGATAATCAAAAAAAATAATTATTTAAATGGCTGTTTCTGACGTGAATAACTTTGATTAACATGCCCTGCTGAAAGATGTATATTTTGGAATTGCACTGAAACTGCATTGGTAGTTTGAAAAGATGATTTGTTGTTTTGTATGCTTGTTAAATTAATAAACTTTTTTTTTTTTTCAAAATATCTTAAATGCCCTGTAGTTGCTTTTTTTTGAAACATCCCTTAATTTAAATCTACATTAGCTTCTACCGACATATCTGCTGCTTATCCTGGGGCTCCACAGAAAAACTATGGACAAAATCGACATTTCATGACCCATACACTCAAGCTGCACTACAGAATGTCTCATTTGTATGCTTTATCTCTTATCACACTGTGGTACACACAGAATCCTGTTATGTGAATGAGAGAGAGAAAATGTGAGTACAAAACGTTGCTGTTGTGAAGTAGTATGTTGTACTTGGTTTGCCACATCCAACATCGTCGACACATGACACCTGAGTTATTTACTGTGTACAGATGACTGCCAGGACTGATAATGAATTTATCAAATAGTCAAGTCACTTTTATTTATAGCCACAAATCACAAGTTTGCCTCAGAGAGCTTCACAATTTGCACAACATATGTCACCCTCTATCCTCAGTCAGTCGAGTCGGATAAGGAAAAACAGAATCCCGTTGCAGGAAGAAACTAAAGTAAGAGCTACAGAAATTGGGGTGCCTCTTCCAGGATGGACAGATGTGCAATAGGTGCCATGTGTGAATTACAGTAATACAGAATCAAGTAAAGTATAATAAAAAGAAAATGTTAAATATAATAAATCAAAGGGTTTAAGGCTAATTGTAAAACTGCAAATCAGTTCTTCAGCAGATTATTTGTGACAAAGTGACAAAAACGATGAATATGAATCTCTTTGGTAGAAATTTTGATCCCACAAGTGTCATTATGATGTTTGACACACACAGTATTTGCTCGTGTCAGCACACCAGGTGAAGAGTAAACATTTACAATCAAGAAACTGGATAATCCTCCCTGAAGGGATGTTTTGAGCCCGTATCAATTTGTGTTCTCTGTTACCAGCAGAAAGGAGGTTGTCTGGATGTCTCGACCGGCAGCATCTAGCCCCTCAGACAGTGTCCTTGTGTCTGGTTTGTGTCTGGGTGTGTGTTTGGGAATCTCAGGGGGAACTGTTCATCATTAATATCACTCAAACTTGCTAAACTGTTCCTTTAGCAAAAGCAGGGAGCTATAGCAACTTGTTTATCAATTCTGTCAGTGCATTGGAATTTTCATACAAGCACTATGCAGATTTATCATATTCCTTTCCCACTGAGGAGACTGACTTTAGCGGATTTTAGCTGAATATTTATGAGCCCTCCTACACTTTTACACACTTTTGTTTTGGAGGCGAGCCGGTTCATAATGTCAGGGCAGTATTTTTGTACATGCAATTAAATTCATGAGATGGATTTGGATTTCCGCTATTTGTCTATTTGTCTTTCATCTGCAATGTGTGATTTTAAAAAAAGTGATCTGTAGTTCTGTGCATTGTGTTCTTCAAACTAGTCCTTGAACTGGTAATTTGTTTTTGCATACCTCCTTCTCAAGCATTCTCTGCTGCTGTTGGGACATGTACAGGGCAATTTAGGTAGTGATGGCAAGAAAAATCAGAAACAAATAGTTGTGGCTTGCCCTGTTTTCACATGCTTTTGTAGCATCCACCCAAATGACAAATCATGTCCTCACAATGTCAGCTCTATGTTTGTGTTTTATCTTACACCACCTCCTGAGCCGTATCACCCTGTTGTTTTCTGTGCAATTCAATCACTTCCCTGCAGACTTCCCCACAGAGATCCAAAGGTCAGGGTCAAGGAAAACGGTTTGGTTTGGAAGTCACACTCTGCTTCAACACAGGTCACTCTAATAAAAGGGAACTAGACTCCTTGAACCATTTGTTGCCCAGAGGAGAAACATGTGATTGTGCCTTCAAGGCACTCAGTGGTCAGCAGGAGAAGAGGCAGCTTCCAGGTGTGTGTTTACAAGACATTGAATGAATGTGAAGCAGGGTGTTGCTGAATAAAAGAATGTATGCATAGCGCTCAGTGCATGGTTGCCTTCCCTACACAAATAAAGGATAAACAAATCCAATATTCTGCCTCTCTGCCCCGGTGACGGCCAAGCCGGTTAATCAGGCAAGGACTCTGCTCATAGAACAACATGCTAATACAAGTCTAACAGATCACATCCTGTCACACCAACCCTGGGTTACACAAATAAACAACACAGGGAAGCATGGTCTAGTAGCTCGGAATGGTCAAAAAACAGTATGTGGCGTGATGAATGATCTGTTTTCACCGTGCACAACAAGGTAACATGCACAAAACTTTAATCAGCTAATATTCAGTGTGCAAAGCTAAGAACAGTATGGGAAATGTGTGGAATCGATGGAATCAAATATCAGTCTCCAATTAGTTTTGAAGGTAAAATCCCCTCAAGTCACAGTTCAGAATTACTGTGCGGTTTTCTTGCTGTGTGAGTGAATGGATGAAATCAGTGGATGATCCATGCATTGACACCCAAGCCCACCTTACTTTTTTAAGTTTTAAGTTTAAAAACCTATTTTACTACTTCTAAACCCCATTTCATTGAAACAGCCTGAGAAGTGAACATCACTCTTTGAACTGCTTGCAATTTACAGACATATGCAACCTGTGATAATAACCTTTAGAGGGAAACCACTGGTTTATCACAGTATGAATCACAGTGGTGTAAGCCATTTTGTATATTTTTGTCATTTGTTTTTTTAAGGCTGAATTTTGACTGATTGTATTTTCCATAATAAAAGCAAAGGCTTAAAAGAATAGCGTGAGTAATGTGACACAGATCAGCTCTGAGCTGAGTAGGAAACCAGGCAGGTATGGAGCTAATATGGCAGCTGGTTTGAGTGAGCTGTGTGTAAATGGTGGACAGGTGTGGGGAACATATAGCAGCTTACAAGGGGGCAGGTGTGCAACTGTTTTACATAAACAGCTGCCAGGTGAGTAGACACACAGTGAGGATAAGGTGTCCTCTGGCTGGAACAGATAATTCAACTGGCCTCACTTGCTTGCTACAATAATCTACTCAGCATTATTTACTAAAAGGACAGAATGCTCACAGACTCATTATCTTATTAAGCCAACATGGAAATAGACTTTTTCATGGCCGCATTGTGACTGGCCAGGAAGCACAGGTGTAACTAATAAAATCATTAATGACTGTTCCACTTAAATGTCCTTGAAAGCCATGCCTGTGAGCCAGCAAGAAATTTAACTAATGTTATTCATTACACCTGTGCTTTTTCCTGCTATGACATGATTACCACTCAAATATTCAGTGCTTCAGGTATGAGTAAAACAAAGAGAGCGTATCGCTTAATCAAAAAACACAAGTATGTGATTAAATAAAAATTATTCAAAATCTTTCCACATTAAGAAAATAGCCAGAAAATGTCTGGTCCCTGTAAATAATAAATCCTTCACTTTTGGGATGAAGTAAAAACAGGCTTTGGAGAATAATCACAGACAGTTTCACTCAAAGCTTATTCTTAAAGGCTCTGCACATCCGCCACAGGTGTTTCCAATACTGGCTAGTTAGACCTCTCTTGGATGGAGCTATGCTGGAATTACATGAGCTCCATGCACAAGAAAGATAACCTGCCCTTACAGGTGAAACAAAACTAACAGGAGTGAGGAAAATATCTGTTAATGTACATGCTCACACAGTCCTGAGAAGAGGTCTAATCTGCCAAAATGAGTAAAATAAAATCATGTATGTGGTTGTAACCTAGACGAGCAGGGCATTTAACTACAGAAACTGGGGCAACTGGTTAATTACAAACTCAGACCTGCAGCATATACCGCCTGATGCTTTGGTGGAAAATCCCAGAGAGAACACTCTGGCGCAATCTGCTGGATGTGAGGCGCAATGACACAGAAGAAACAGCTCACTTTGTACTCAATTATCAGTTACACGAACATAAACTGTGGCAGTTACAGACAGCAAACAGTACTACTGTAGAATAAGGCTTTAAAATAAAAGAACAACAAATGTATTTCAGTCATGAATTAATCAATCAATCTATCATCAATCTATTTATATTTTCCAAATATGTGTATATTGAGAAAAGACGGGGCTCCCTTCACATGACATTACATCCGCACTTGTGTTGTTACTTGTTATTTTATTTTGACTTTTGTTGGATGTATCTGCATGAAACACAACTAGTTTTAGTAGACGCCACACATTCAGCTTTTGATCTGTAAGGAAAAAAAGATGATGCTTTGATATAATTATTATAATAATATATATTATAATGTAATTGTGATTAAATAATCGGAATTAAATCCTGTCAGCCTTTGATTTTCTTGTAATTCAGGGCACAGTGATTAATGGTGGAAAACCAGGGTTGTCATGGTTACATAAGCCCAAACGCAATCTTGGTCCAGTGCTCAAGATGGTCAAGAGTGGAGGAAGAACTTTTCCATGATTGGAAATAAATTTATAAGTAGAAACATAAGTACATGTAAAATAGAGAAAACCACTCAGGCAAAAATAAATATGTAAAATAATAATAATACGATTGTAATCAATAGACATTTATTTGTAAATTATAGAGTAAGAATTAAATGAATATTGAAATAAATGAGGAGGGGAGTAAGTGAATCATTAGCAACAACGTAATAAGATATAACATGTAACAAAAATGCAGCAGCTTCTATCAGTGATAGAAAAAATCTGGCAGTTATTTATTGCTTTGGAAAATAAAATTGTGAAATTGACTTGTGATTTAGTGGTTATGATACCTCAGTGATGATGATTAAATTGGCACTGCTGATGGCTCAACAGATAAAACTGGTTAGATCATAGAAAAAGTAATGGGATGATGGAAAAAAAGATTGAAGTTGCACAAAAAAGGCTTGAAAATATATGGTGAAAAAACAGCAGTGAAGGAGAACAATCTGAGAAGAGAAAAGGGGAAAGAGAAAGATACTTAAAAAGGCCTAAAACCAGCATCTGCAGGACGGTGCAGCTTTCTTAACATATGGAAATACAACTTTAGGAAAGTAAAAATGAAATATAAAGCCCTTTAATAAACACTATCAATATTCTCATATCAAGATTTACCACATTCACCACTGACTCCACCAAGCCTGGCACAGCACAAATAGGAAAAGATGATATAATACTCAAGCTCTACCAAATTAAGGCTGGAAATCTACACAAAACTAAAGGCCTGAGTCTGTCGCATTAAGGGTCCAGTCTGTGGACCACAGAAATTACACCTATATTTACACACATATTTTTAAAGGTTTGACTCATAGATGAAAAATAAGTGTTGTATGTGTTTTCCAATTGATCATGATTAAAAATATGCTTTGCTGCAGTGTTGGCAAAATTACAGATTTAAACAAACTGATGATACTAACAGAAAACATTAATGACCTTAATTTAGTTTGGTTGTCCTTGTATTAAAAGACTAATTAATTCTGTGCTTACATTTGGACCATGGATTGTACTTTTAAGGCTCATTAAGCAAAATTCAGAAATGCTCTGGTCTCCAAACAAATTAATAAGCAGTTGGTTATCAGTGTTGCATAATGAAAACAGCTGGTTTCACTTGAAAAATGCTACTAATTGTGTTTTCTTAAAATTTCTTAGAGTTCAGGGACTGTGCGCAGCCAATTACTTCTACTTCTTTTGGACACTAGATGGTGCAGTTGTACCATTAATGGAGGCCACCGTTGGACGATGTGGGTAGAGTGACAGCTAGATACAACACCTTAGTGTCAAAGAAATGTATCGTAATAAAGCCAAATAATTTACTCTGAAAAAAGGTGTATCTATATTTGCCATGTCACTGTTTATTTTTTTAACTTTAAACTTTAATTAAAATTTCTTTCTTACTGGTGACCAAAATTAAAAATCAACAGCTTCTGGACGCTGATAAAAACAAGTTGTGTGGTCTTTAAATTTCTTAAAAAGATTTCACTCTGCCCAAAAAACAACATCCTATTCCAGCTTATTTCATAGAGAGGCCACACATTTCCTTTTCACATGGAATAAATAATTTTGCATTTAAATACTCCAAGTAGATGTCATTATTAAACTTTCTAGGACAGATGAAGAGGATTGCCATCAAATTAGCGGTCACCTTGATCATCAAAGGGAACAGAATATTTTATAAGAAATATAAGGAGGTTCATAAAAGCTCTGCAGTCTGTCATGGTCATCTCCTGATAACAGACCTAAAAGGCTAGGCTAATGTCCAGCTTTGCCTGATTATGCATATTAATGACACCTCAAGAATTCATCACAAAAATCGTTTTTCAGTGGGTGAGGAGGGCAAATGGTAATAAATGGTTGAATTTATTCACTTTAGGAATAATCCCTTTAATCAGGAGAGGAAACTGTCATGAGACTGGTAGGCCAGGCTGCTTGAATTCTTCAATAATTTTACTAAATCAATTTTAGATGTAATATGATCACTTAACCACGAAAAACAACAAATCCTTTAGGAACTAATGAGCCCATAAGCTTGAGAACATTAGCTTCATAATTAAGGGATAATAAAAACAATTGCTTTTCCATGCTCAGTCTGGGGAACTGTAGGTGCCATACGCAACAGTGCAGGTTTTCAACAACTGGGCTGCCTACTGGCCCAGCATTATACTCTGAGGCAAGCTGCACTGGGCTTTTGTGCTCAAGATAACAAAAAGAGAACTTCAAACAGGCTTCGTATTGTGTTTTATTCTTCTGGGCAAGCTGATTACAGTTAAGGATAAAAGTTGTTCCTATACAGTAAACTAATGCGGAGAATCAGAGAGCACTAATTAAGTCATGGGGGATCCGAGGCGGTCGGCATGGATGTGTTCCCCAACACCCAGACCATGGGGGTTTAGTGGGAACTTTATAGCCCAACAGCAGTCAGCATCAAACGTGTTTATTGTCAGCTGAATGTCCGGTTGAGGCATGAACCGCTGGATCTGCAAAGCCACCTGGGGAAAAAAAAAGCAGAAGCTGCAGCTTCTTAGCCTGAGCGCTGATAGGCTTGTCTATTCCCTTTTTTTTCTTCCCTCCATCTCACTGCCCCTAGCAGGGCTTAGAAAGTTGCTCAAAATGCCATCACTGTCTGAAGCAAACATAGCCACTGATTGTGTAGTAAAGCAGAAAGTACTTCACTTTTTATATTGTCCCATGCTCACAGAAGTGGTGTTCCTTATCAAGAGGTGAGACTCTATTCAAAATTTAAATACATGTTAACATAATGAAAAAGAGAGTGAAATTCAAAAATCTGCTTTATTTTAACCTTTGCTTTAACCTTCATTTTGCTGGTATAACCATGAAAACTAAATCTGATTGAACTGTTTTTTTTTATTTTCCTCTGTACAATGAAAATTAGACAACTAGACTTTTAGACCTTTAGACTATTCACTGTAAAATCAGGCAAACTGTCAAACTATGAACCTGTCATTCAGGTCAGTGTCAGGGTGTTGTGTCTAATTTTCAAACACAATCTGATGGAGATACAACAGAATGGATATTACAAATTACGTTAAAGTGATGTTGAAGAGATGTTGCATACATCACGGCCACAGCTCTGAATAGCCGCCACTGGAGCATCATCATCACTATTGTTTGTTCTACGAACTTGTTAAACACTGAAGAAACGGAACTTGTAAAATGTGTGCGTGTGTATTTGTGTAAAGTATGTGTGTGTGTGTGTGTACTATGAGCTTTAAGGATGTTGTAAAAAGCGAGTGCGTGTATTAAGTGTATGTGAACAGTATTGAGTGTATGTATGACAGTGAATGACCAGACACACACACACTTTTCTTTTCATGGTGCTGGTTTTGTCATTTGTCCTTGTGTAGCCTAGTCTTCATGTTCTGTTATGCATCATTCTTAGGTATTTCTTCTATATTTCTACATTATCTGCCTCATATCACCCCCCATGCCCCACCCCTGCACATTTTTATATCTTTTAACTGATCTGAAGTTTTGAAGTTCTGTGAAGGCCTCACCTGTCAGCCCATCCAACATCATCAACTTCTGTATGAAAAACATGCTTAAACATACTCACACACATGCTGTTGCTTGTTTCTCTGCTCGACCCTGTTTATCTGATTTAATTCCCCGGTCTTTGTTATATTAATGAGAGTTATTATTCAACTACAGATGTATTCTTTTTGCATCCTAAAGCAAATTATGTATGAATGAGCAGCTTCTGGAGGAGGGAGAAGTCAGCTGGGAGATTATTAACAACAGTTTAAACAAAATGTTGCTGTGTTGGTTTTTTTTAATCAATGTAGCGATGTCTTGTAAGATTTAGTTGTGCCCATTTGTTGTGGTGCACACACACATGCACACGCACACACAAACATATACAGTATATGTGCACACACACACAAGCAGACACACACTTTTCTTAACCCCTTTTCTCATTATTGGGAGGGCCTGTCCTACTGCCTGTAGCCACCTGCAAATTACAATTTAGTACTCCAAGAGTTAAGACTGTGTTCTTTCAGCCCATTGTGTGTGTGTTTGTGTGTTTGTGAGTGTGTGTGTGTGTGTGTGTGTGTGTGTGTCTGTGTGTGTGAGTGAGCCAGTGGGAGCTTAGCAAGGGGCCCTGTGTTTTGTTCTGTTCCACATCAATGGGACGTCAAGCCGGGTTTGGGCCTGACAGCACCCGGATTAAAGGTTTTCTACCAGACTCTCTCTACCCCTCCCCCGACACACACACACACACACACACACACACACACACACACACACACACTGGGCCCCTCTCTAAAGCCCCTAGCCTGGGCCCCTGCTCCCTAACTGGGAAGGGCATTCCTCAGCCTATGCACACGCGTGTACATACGCAAGCTCACTCACACACACACACACACACACACACACACACACTGGGCCCCTCTCTAAAGCCCCTAGCCTGGGCCCCTGCTCCCTAACTGGGAAGGGCATTCCTCAGCCTATGCACACGCGTGTACATACGCAAG
>NTHP01000435.1:248830-260993 GCA_003416845.1 Oplegnathus fasciatus | reverse complement strand
TGGTGGATAACCTTCCGAGATTTACACGCCCAGTGGAAAATCTAGCCGCATTTGGCGTTTGGCAGGTGTTAATTTCAGACTCTGAGGGCGCTTGTTTCCTATCTATTCATTATTCTATGGGCCATAAGTATTTAAAACCAGCAAGACTTGTCTAAGTAGGCTAATTGCATATTAGACACACAGCATTGTAGGCTAGACAATGTCATACATGCTACAATGACTTCTATCACCAGCAGCTCGGCTTTTACGATTTTGTTTTTTTTAACACAAATACCGTCATACACCGTATACCCCTGTGAAATGTCAGGAAGGTATGAAGATATGAAAAAATAGATACCGTCCAAGCCTAGTCCCTCATCATAAAAAGGTTGCTTAAACACAGCCTATATCCATACCTGCACGATGCATCACATACAAGTTGCCTTTAAAGCTTTATTTGCAGAAACTCTGATGGTCACATGTACTGACACGATGACGCTGTTTATGTGAAACAGGCTGTCTGGTCAACTCAACACATTTAATTAATACCGTTATCAGATAATGTGTCAGAATTTCCAGTGAAAACTCTGTATATCGCACATCAACTTTAAAGGAACTAAGAAAACAAGCTTGTTTCAAACTTAATAATGCATTTTTGTGATAATCCATTGTGTTTTGAAAAGATTTCTATGAGCCTTAGTGGTAGGAGAATTTCCTAAGACATAAAAAGCATGTAATCCTTCAAGTTTATTGAAAACATAAGAATCACCATACTTGGAGAGACCTGAGTTTCAGTGGATAGTGACGATACTATTCAATAAAGCGATTACCTTCTCTCCTAAATTTAGTCATAGCCAAATTCATGTGTACCACAGTTCAATTTGCTGTTGTTCTGGGCAGGCTCTAAACCGCCTCCTCCGACTGTATGAAGCTAACAGCTCCTTCTTTTCACCTGACAGCAGCCAGTTTAACCTAGAGAGCAGAGAGGCAGAGGTTAATATTATCTCCTCCTCCATATTTCTCCTTTTATACAGAATTAAAATGGAGCAGCTGGAAGGAGCTCAGAAAGCTGCTGCTCTGTACAGAGTGCTGCGATTTTTGTGGCAGAGCAGAGTGTTTCCAAAAGTTGGAGAACCTGTTTTTTGTGCTCCCCAAAATAACAACAAACATAGATAAAGTGTTTGTTCAGAACCTGGTCAATGTAATAAGTAAATATTTAATAAAGCAAATATGGTGGGAGTTTGGGTAGAGAAGAAAACAGTTTCAGTGCTGTTGGTTTCTCTTGAATTTTCTTTCGAAGAGTTTCAGTAGGTTTCATGTTTTCTTTGTTTCTTTGTTAGGTGCCATTTCTTGTCTTTTTTCAATTCCTGCTCAAGCTAAACAAACTACCCAGTTCTTCTTAATTTAGTTCCACACAAAGTGCTGTCGTTGCTGCTGGGAATATAAAACACACCATCTCCTGTGAGGTAGAAGACTTTTCTACCTATGCAACACTGCATGTGTAGAACAGTTGTTAAATCTTTACTGGAGTGGCTGTAGATCGAATCACTATTGTGAACTGGACATAATAATGAAGCAGCATTAAGTGCTTCCATCTTAATTGAGCCCTAAAGGAACAATAGCATACTAACTCCTTTTAGCATCTCTGACCTCATTACCTTTGCCTTGCCCCCATAAATATATATATTTTTTTCTTTTTGGCTTCTTTTTTCGATATATGCTGAGAGCAGGCATGCTGATTACAGATACTCCTGCTCCACTAACAGTGCAGTATGCATTTGAATGTCTGTACTGCGCTGTTTACATGAACTACAGACATTTGTGTCCGTGCAGACACTGAGGTCAATTTTACACAGGTGCATTGAGCACCTTGCAGTTCTTTTCTGTCCTATTCTGTTTTGTTCTCTTCCATTCAGTTCACTTCTGTTCCATCCCGTTCCGCTCTGTTCTACTCATCTGTTAGCTGTGGACTCTGAGCGGCAGCACCGCATTACAGCTGACAGCCCATCATTACTACATTAAGTAAGATATTTTGTGGTCTTGAGCTATGACGGATCATATAAATAAACATGAACAAACTGAATTATTAAACTATAACAACTGTCCAACACCAGGAACTATACTGTACTATACACACACTATTTAAACAATAATCAGTGCTCACTGAGTGTTTAGAAAGGTACATTAGTAATCTGAGACTGATTATGTTTAACTTTCAGTAGCTGATTATGTTTTATAAGCAATTATTGGTCAGCTCAGAGACATTTTTGGGCTGATCCACCCAACCCTTTATATCACCTTGAATATGTTTATTCCACACACCTTCCTGTTTGCTGATGTTGGCAGAGCTTTAGCTTTGGATGGCCACACACACCAACTACTGTATGAATTGGTTACAAATAGACCATTGTCCATTCTGCATATCTGCTGTGACTGTTGTACTCCTATTGAAATTCAGAGTGTCTCTCTGCCTCTGATTGTGGAACCTGAAAGGCCAAGGTGGAACTAATTCTCTTAGCCTTGTTAGCGAAGGCTGTCGCACTTTGTTTGTGCGCCGCAGAAATGTGTCTCCTCCTTCCGAAGCTCGCCTGTTCTCATTTCTCTATTTGCTTTTATGTCTCAAGTACATTATTTTGTTATTATTATTAACCAAAAAAGCCAGGCTCTCTCCCTCTTGCTTCCAGGAGTGCGGAAATTGAATATTGCATTTAAAAGTCAATTTCCACATGGGATTACGCAAATCAGCCTCTCCCTGTTTCGCCCTTTTGCTTCCATTCATCTCTCATTCATCCTCCTCCACCTTGATGCATCTCTTCATTTGCTGTGGTTTACTCTATTCATTTGAAGACATCTTTTTTCACACTCAACAGCCCGACTCATGTTTTTCCACTTTGCATTGTTACGTTGCCCCCTCACCAACCTGCGTGTGTGTGTGCATGCATGCGTGTGCATATACAAATTTCTTGTCCAGGCTTTTTTAACTGCAGAAAAACCCTAAAAGCTATTACTCATCTAAACATTAATGTTTTTGGTCGATGCAATTTAAGTATTAGAAGTGTGAGTTATTTATTTATCTTTCTATCTATTCATTTGCATTGAAAGAGGGGAAATTGGTGAAATTGTGCCTGTGAAGTGAATTAGGAGAAGAAGACTTGGGTGAACAAAGGCGCACATTAATACCCCACAACCCCACCTCACCCTGAGTCAACCTGTCTTTCTGTCTCTCAGCATAAGTAAAAACATACTCTGAGGAAGAATCCTACACAGGCGTTAACAGAAACACATGTTGGACTAAGACATAAAGTACAATTAGTGCTGTGGTGAGTGATGTTGCTCAATTTATGAAAGAAGGGTTCGTTATATTCAAATATTATAGTATATATATTATTATTATTATATTCAGTACTTATATTCAACTACACCTCCTGCCTCCAAGGCCGATCCAACTGTAGTAGAGGCATCATAAAACATATAATATTTTATTTTTTAAAGATAGACACATCTTTAGTTTTTGTTCCGCATGGTTTTGGTCAAGTGCTCTGGTCAGTAATTGGAAGGTGTTGTTATAGTAACCTGAAGCTGCAGCTAACGCCCTACACAGACACATTTAATCAACACTCACATGCACACTCATACACCACCTGCGGAGAAAAGAGCAATCTTAAAGGAATTTTTGGAAGGCAGGATTCTTGCACTGAGAAGATAGACACTAAAGTCGTACATGTGTTCCCAGAGAGAGGACAGTTAGTCTTAAAATGAGAATTTGTAGGACTTCAAAAATTTGATGATGAGTAATGTTAGTTTTATCAGTTGGAGAAAATATACACCAAATAGTATACAAAATGGCTTTCTTTCTGTGTGTCTCAAAGTAATGAATGTAATTGACAGTAGGAAGATGCAAATATATTGCATGTTGCTTATCAAGGAGTCAAAGATCTTAAGTTGCACACTTAAGAAGTGGTATTGTTTGGCCATTGAGGTTGACACGTTCAGAAATATTCAGGAGGAAAACAGATTGTGTGAGCTGTGTGATGTGGGAGGAATAGAAAGTGAGTCCCCTTTTGTTTTGTACTGTACATGCTATGGTGACTTAAGTTTGTCAGTTTTACATTAAATGACTTGAAAAAACCCTAAAATAAAAAAGAAATTGTACAGATCATCAAAAATTTCAATGGTTGTTTAATTTAGACTTTTTTAAGTTTGCTGTGTGTAAAGCCTGAAAATGAGGCCAAGTTGGACTAGTTAATTACTATGTACTCTGATTTTTCTAGATTATATGGTAAATGTTTCTGTCAGTGATCTATGAATTTTGTGAAAATCTGAATTATTCCTTTTTATATAAAATAATAATAAAAACTTAATTCAGTCATATGGCTAAACTTGCTGTATAAAATCATTAACTGTGCTTGTGGCGACCATGGATAACTTTAATGTCACAAATTGACTAATAGCACATTCTCTCTGATCTTTGAACTTTTGTCTGTAAATTTTCCCCTGGAACTTAAGGTGCAAAAGAGTATAGGTTTATTGATATATATATTACAAGCAAAGCTATTGCCTTGAACTCACCTATTGATTATGTAATAGTAATACAGGGAATCATGTTGCGCATGAAGACCTGGATCATATTTAAATAAAAATATAATGGTATACCTTGCAAGAGATGAAAGGTACTTGTTTGTCTTTATTTTTTCACCGTTTTTGGGTTTGTTGGTTTTTTACTTTCGTGTCTCAAGATGTTAATGTGGATGTTTTCGACAATTTCTGTAACAGTTTTCTTTTTTTCTTTTTAAATCAAATTTCTATATCGTATGTAGCAGGAGATAAAAGTAAGGTACGTATGTGGTGGAAAATGGCATATATGTACAATGGAAGAAAGTCATAATTGATTGATTAGAAATAGCACTTTTTTGCAAAAACTTTATGCATTATGGAAATTTGGCTTTAGTAACCACTTCAACAATATCTTTATCTAAGATATGAAACTCTGGCCTCCCCAGTCCTCTGCCACCCTTCACCCTCCCTCTCCTCCTCTCCTCGCTGCTTTCTTCATTTTCTGCACCTCTCCAGACGGCATCTCTCACCCACTCCACTTTCCTCTCTGCTTGTTTACAGTAAGCAGGTCAGAGCAGGATGGTTTTACCTTTTATGGCCATTCTTCATCCACGGTAAAAGTGCACTAATACAGCGGTATGTTACCCACCTCTCCCTCCTTATTCTGACCTCCCGGATGGGGTACCAAGTGTGAGTGGACTATGTGCGTGTGTTTGTGTGTGTGTGTACAGACTGGATCACCAAGTCTGCGAAGCGTTCAGTTTCTGATGGTAAAAGCACCTTTTTAAAAGGTCTCACTTGTCTACATAGACAGATAGCAGCTGAGGCAGGGGCTTGTTTTGAATGTCTGGCTGTATAAAAAGCTCCTCTCACAAGTGTTTAGGTTAGACTGGGGGTCCCTACGTCTGACACACGTACACATGCACACACGCACACACGCACACACTCACAAAGCAGGCAGGTGTTATTGAGTGAGACCTGCTGTGAGCACATCCAAGCAGTCGGTGGAGTAGCGTGAGCCGGAGAGAAAGAGATGACATACGGCATTGTGCAGTCATAGTGTGGACGGGAAATGTCATGTTTCAAAGCAGTGTTAATTACAGTAATATGTGAAGACGGCATTAACTCGCTTTTCTTACTTAAGTTCTGTAATTCCGTCCTACACAGTGTAGCATCAATTAAAACCCTTCAGACTTTCTCCACTGATGCTCTTTGCTGTCAAGGCTTGCATGTTGGCAGAAGCCATCTCAGAGATTTCTCACTGTCACTACGAGCTACAAACGCGTCTGGTAAAAGTCATTCAAGAAATAAGGGCTTGTGTGTGTGTGTGAAATGCTTCTGTGAGTTTGTGTGTCTTATTGATATATTTGCGTGTCTGTTTGGGGCCTATATGTGCAGCAGCGGGGACTTAAGTTAGCCACAGGGTGTGTGCTGGGATCTGACCTCCACTGGTTATGAAATGTCAACGTGTGTGTGTGTGTGTGTGTGTGTGTGTGTGTGTGTGTGTGAGAGAGTGTGTGTGAGAGTGAGAGACAGAGTGTGTGTGTGTGTGGCTCTGGAATACCAGTGTCAAGGGCCTGAGAAACAGCCATGTACAAACAAACATAGGCTCGTCTTTCCCTGTTGCCCTCCTCTGGTCCCTATCACTCACACGAAAACACACACAGACACACAGACATACAGACACACACACACGCACAGACACAGTGTGGTTGCATGGGAGCGGTGTTTATTGTCTCAGTGTTAACTAACGTTGCTGCCATATCTGGCCTCTGTAATTAGATTTACCTTTCCTTGTTTTTCTTTCCTTTCATTCAGCCCTTTCCTGCCTTTTGCTTTCTCTTTCTTCATCAAAGTTGAGCGGCCTGCGCAGAGGGAAAGGGTGAAGGAAAGGAGGTGAGGAGGATCCCAGCTCTACCTTTTTTTCCCCTTTTCCTTGCTTACATTTTATTCTATTCTATTCCTCCTCTGTTTTTTTTCTCTCTCTTTCCTCCCGTGACTCTGTCACCTGTCCTCTGCCTCCTTGATTTCTGTGGGAACAGCAGCACCCTGTGGTTCCTCCCAGAGCGTTGCCAGCGGGATCCGCTGTCTCCCCCTGCCCTTCAACACCCTCACCCTACCTGGGGGGGATGGGATACCTTGCTGTGGGGCGCCCACACAAATCCCCAAAACACAAACATACAGTTACGTTTCAGGCTGAACAGGCACTCAATGGGTCCCTCTCAGTCCCTACTGAGAGTGCAATGTCTCTGCTGCGCAGCTGAAAGAGAGTGTGGTAGTGTGTGTTTTCCCCACAGAGCTGAGGTTGCAACCTACTGTCAGGGGAGATGTTGTGATCTCTCTATTGTTGTTTTGCCTTTTATCCGTTCCCTCCTTCCATTATGTCTCTCTTCTCCTCATCAACTGGTCCCCGATGCTTTGGGATGTGGAAACAAACACACACACACACACACACACACACACACACACACACACACACACAAAGTTACAGTAAGTGCTCACAGAAACATGCACATAGCAATTGTAAACCAAAAAGTTTATTTTAATACTCATTATCTTGTGACACAAGCCCAGGAGAGAATACTTGCACAAAGTTTTGTTTAAAGTAAACGGTAATGTCTCTGTGTGTGTGTGTGTTTCTGTTTGTGTGCGTAGGCGGCTGATTTTAGCAACACTCTTTTTAGTGATACAGTCTCTGGTTCTGTTTTGGAAAGAAAACCTAAAAATGTCCCAGTACTGGTTGAAGTGACCCTGCAGTGCCAGCTGTAAACTCCTCTTATGGTAGTGTTATGGCCATGTGTACAGTACTGTGTGTGTACGTCTTCGTGGGCTATGCCACTTTGTTTTCCCCTCTAGATTTAAAGCCTTACATGGAGACAAACAGACACCAGAAGCTACATGGAAGTTCCCCAGACAGGTTTTTGTTTTGTGTGTGCACATATGTGTGTGTGTGTGTGTCATTCTGTGTCTGTGTGTACACAAACCTTAGAGGCCCATGGGTGAAGGCTACCATATCAAAGGTTCGGTAAGCAGGGATTAAATATCACTCCCCCGCTAAAGAAGGTTTGGTCCTGTTTAGAAGTGAAAACAATAGGTGGCAAAACATTAGACTGTCACTAGAGGGGCGAAATCCACTCCGCTATGCCCTGAAGTACATGGATTTTAATCTCCACTTTAAATGTGATGGGCCTGCTGCTGTCATAAATGAACATCTACCACATTTACCTTCCTCTTCCCTTTTTTCCTGCTATTTTCACCTGCCCTGGTCTCGATTTTTTATCTGTCTTTGAATTCTGAGACACATGTCCATGACCAAAATGAAAGACAGGAGAGTTGAGTCCAAGAGGGAATAAAAAAGAAAACTACTTAACTGCCCCCCTTCTCTCACTCCCTCTCCTTCTCCTCCTCCTCCTCCTCCTCCTCAGCCCTCCCCTCCAGGGAATGTTTTGGGGCCCAGCTCATATTTTGTTTGCACAATGCATTCCTGCAGGCTCTTTATTTATGTCAATCTTCCTTTTGATCGGAGTCCGGTTACCACCGGTTACCCACTCACTGCTCCTGTGAGTGAAGGAACCCACCTGTGATGCAGGACTGTGTGTGTGTGTATGTGTGTGTGTGTCTGCAGGAGTCTGGGGCCTTCTTTCCAGGGCAAGTTTACCGTCAATTAATATGGCTAAATGATTCCCTCACATGGTAAAGTATTTATGTAAGGTGATCTGGCTGGTGGCGGAGCCCAGGACATCTGGCTGTGATCTACACCACAGATGGTTCTACCTGCTCACACACTAGCTATACACACAAACACACACAGACACACACAGGCAGTCTGGAGGTGGAGAGGTGAGGTAGACATTTTGTGTGTGAGTGTGTGCGTGGTGAACTGTGTGTGTGCGTGCTGTACCTTTTAGGCTTTAGTGCCCGACTGCCGCTGCTAAAAAGGAAATGGTGAAGTCAAGCCTTTCAATGGGATGCACGTACACACTGCTGAGAGAAGAGGTCACGCTTGCTTGACTTCTGGGCTTGGAGAACTAGAGCTTTGAGTGTGCACATGGACGAATTACACACAAAAACAACAGATTTTAGGAGTAACCTTTCGGAGATCATATGTAGTGTATTTTCCGAAGAAATTGAAAACAAAAAACAGCTTAACAAGTAGGAAAAAACCCCAGCAAAACAGCATGCAAAATGAACGCTAATAGATCCATATTTGACTAAACAATTAACACCTGAACAGAATTTCCCCAAACCATTCATAGTGCTGTGTAAATTATTTGCTGTAAATTTCCGTAATATATCTTGATTTTTTTATATCTGATCTCTAAGTAAAGAAATATATATTCAGTCATTGGGGTGTCATATAGTTCACAATGCCTGCCTTTACCATGCCTGCCTTGATACGTATTGTGAGGTGAAGATTGTACTGCTTTAGAAGTACCCTGTCACCATCACCATCATTATGAGAGGAAGAAGTTGTCGCTTCTATCATCATTATCATCATCATCTTCATCATTATCGGCATCATTTGTCTTGGTTCACTGCCTCTAGCAAAATTAGAAATCATGTTACCTACTGTCATTCCCTTGAGTTGTCCCTCGTAGCGCACCATACGTTGGACAATTCCAGCTTAGTTTATCTTTGCCAGCTGTAATTTGTATTTGGTTTAGTTTGCTGTGACTGTATTTATTCAGCAACTGATGCCATGTAATAATTTGTGTGTTTGAGTGTTTTTATCCTCTTTCTTTCTTTTGGAAGCGGTTTACAGGCAGTTGCTGTGTTTGCCTAGTTGTAAAGTTCGCCTCTGAAACTTTGAAATGACAAATTCGATAACCATAAACAGTATGAATCGTATAAGGGGTGCTGGTTAATAGAGTGAAATATAAAATCAAAAGCGAAAACACCGTATCCAGACTAGATATAAAAATATAGGAAATAAGAGCAGGTAATGTCAGAGTGCTGACGTATATTTTACGCATTACAATATTTTTGATATAATACTAACGAAATGAGGTAAAGGCAAATATATATTAAAAATAAATCTACATGAGTTATAAGTAATATAAAAATATTGCTGAAAAATAAAAAAATAATGACAAATAAATAATATTAAAATAAACATACACCTCATACAGAAAACAGGAGTACAACAGCACTTTTTTAATTTCTGTAATAACTTATTTTACAGCTTTACTTGAGGATATAGTGACTGTCCATAGTTCTTAGTTGATGTTTGTTGTTTCACATTCCAGGTAGCATATAAAACAATTTCTGGAGCTTCTGTAGGAAGTTGAATTATATTACATTTACATGCACATTCATATACTGATAATGAGACTTATCTCATATGGCATTTACATTGAACAGTCAGTGACCGTGTTTTTCCTGCATAGATGGAAATAGTCAAATGTATCTCATAAATAAAAGAACTAAGCTGTCCAGATACAAATATGTGTATGTTCTTACCCTAATAGCGATGTGTAGTGAGAGCTAAATATAAGGAGAATAACACAAGAGTGTGCTTTCACGAGAGCCGGAATGATGGATTGGCCAGGCTGATATATATNTATATATATATATATATATATATATATATATTGGCAGATATTAGCTTATTGCAGACAGATCGGTATCAGCATATATGTCAGCCGATAAATGAGAAGAAAGTGCACAGAAATACCAAAGATATGTTTTAAAATAGTGTCACAATTTTATATATATTTTAACCAGAGAGTAGTGTCAAGTTTATTCTTTAGGTTATAGGTTCTGTAGGCTACTGTGTAGGTTTCACTGCTTCCATTAAATGTTGTGTTCTGAGCTATTACATTGTATATTTGGTGTTATATCCATGCACTACAATTACCCTGACTATTTCCTGAACATTAAGTAAGATTTTCCAAATCCTGAGGAAACTCAGAAAGAAAAAGTGAAAGAATAATGCCCTTTTCTCCATCAATAACTGCTGCTATGGTAAGGCGATTCACTCTGACTGCTGCTCAGTAGACACCAGTTGAAGCATGTGGTTGTACTGGGCAGCTCCCAGGTGTGAAAGCGTGTGCTTGTAGAAATGTGAAGCTAGGCGTTGTTGGAAAAGCCTCACTCAGTCAACTTTTCCTAGCTGAATAAAGATGTATATACCAAAGCAAACATGACTTAAATTCTGGTTTGCTCCCCTGTCTTTCCCTCATGGATGATGTTCATGTTTGTGCTGTTCTTGGCTTGAAGAGAGATGGATGCCAGGGAATCTTTCCTTGAAACCAGCCTTCTACTCTCCACTCTTCCTCATCTCCCCCTCCTCTCCATCCCTCCATCCTGAAAGAGCCCTCAAGAGATGTGTGTACCCTCTCGCCGCCCGTATCCAAATAATTAATCCAAAGCAATTACTCTCCTCCTTCATCTGTCCGTCGGCCCGCTAACAAAACATTTCGACACGTGTCCTCATCACTCCCCTTTAATTAAGGCAGCACTATTTATCACTCCCCTTTAATTATCCTAGCCTGTTTATCAGTCTGCCTTTAATGGAATAGGCACCAGAGAGATACTCGTACAAAACACACCCCGCTACGCTTTCCTCGCTTCTGCCAGTTTTGAACTGAAGAAGAAAAAAAAAAACAACAAAAAACAATTAGTCAAGGAAAGCAAAACACAGAATTAAAAAGAGGGAGAGGAGAGAAACTCGGAGAGCTGAAGGAGATATAAGTTGTTGTTTTGCTTCCTCTCTCTGCAATCAGGGTGATGGCCACACTCACACACTCTGCTGTGCTTTTGTTCCCCTCGCAGAAAGCTTCCGCAGACTCCATGCAGTTCACACTGAGTTCAAACACACACACACACACACAAGCACACACAAACTGAGATCAAACACACCTCCACAATAGTTCTTTTGTGTTCAGTAACCATGGTTTCTGTCAGGTTTAATGCCTAGCAACATGTGTCACGGGGCAACCACTCACTGAGAAGGGGAGGGCCTCTGGTACACTTCATAACAGCACAAGTGTTTGACCATGAAACAAATTTTACTATCGTGGCACTTGCTTAGAGGAGCTGAGTTTGAACATGGCAGTAGGAGTTAGTTTTTTCCCCTCAGTCTCTACCTACACACACAGCAGATGAGTGTGAGTACGGTACGCTCGTATGTGTGTGCATGTGCAGCTGACGTGTATCATGGACCGCAGGAAAGACGGTGTTTCGCCTCTCCTCACAAGCTGCATATTAACAGAGTTGTCCATCAGCCTTTAACCAGCTCAGACAGAGGAGAAACCCACAGGAGAAGGGAGGCAGCTCCAGAATCACACCCAGATAGAGTGCTCCTCCCCTGGATCCAGAACTCACAGGTCCTGGCTGAGGCTGCCTCAGCCTGGGAGCAATTTGGTGAATGTAAATTGTAACCACACATGGGTTGGACAACTAGTAGGCTCTCACACATGCACACACAGACGAACACACACGTACACACACACACACGAGCTGCTGGTAGGGTCAGAAGTCTGGGTGTCACACCCTGTCATTGCAGATTAAGTTATGCAAAGTGAGGTGGTCGGGCAGCCAACCCCTAGGGCTTAACAAGCAGGAAACACTAATTGGGTCGGCTTGCTGATTGCCATAATTGCTACTGTGTGTGTGTGTGTGTGTGTGT
>NTHP01000435.1:197679-216876 GCA_003416845.1 Oplegnathus fasciatus | reverse complement strand
AAAAAAAAGAGCAGAGGAAGTCATAAGAGATGCAAACAATGTACACAGAAAGTAACAGTAGGTGGGGGGAAAGGACAAATCTCATAGCAGGTTAACAGTTACACTCTTACTGTCACTGTAGACTGTCTCCAGTTCTCCGGTGTTCTTCTTAATCACCTTTTCTGATCATGCTGCAGTGTTATTTCACTGATATTCAACATCTGCGTTTGTTAGCCACACTAAGCTGGAAGAAGACTTGGATAAATGAATGAATGAACGAGTGAATGAAAGCAAGTGACACCTATTATCCACCTCTGCTCTCTCTTACTTTTTGTCTCTTTTATTCTTTCCATACACTTTCCGCTCTCTGTTTTGCTCTACCTCCCTTCCACTCACCCCAACACCCAGAAATCACACAATCAGAAGACTATGAAAGCTGCTATCTCTCCCTCCTTCCCCTCCCTGCCCCCCCACCAGTGCTATACCTCTGACAATAGTCTGGCAATCTGAGCAGAGTGAGGGAAATAAAGGAGCAGGACAGGTTTTTAAAGAAGAGAGAATGTCAACTGTCAGTCTGGCTGTGACGTTGGAATCAGTGTAAGCCATCAAACTTCTATTCTGAGAGAGAGGAGAAAGAGAAAAGGAAACAGAAAAAGAGGGTGGCGTGTATTTAGCCAAACTGAAAAAGGAGCGAAGAGGAGGGGAAAAAACGAAAGGGCAGCACGAGTGCATGCTAGGTAAAAAAATGAGGCTGGTCATCCTTAGTTTGTAGGGCTTGATTAGTCATTTTATTCCAAAGCATGCTCTCAGCATCTCTCCACCTCGTGCAGGGGCTGGTGTGACGGGTTTTGAGTGTTTGAGAGGGCAAGCACTTTTTTGCATGGGAACGGTACTGACGTGAGGTAGAGAGAAAGAGAGAGAGAGACAGTGGATAGAGAGTAAGAGAACGAGGCGATCGGGGCCGCCGGTGTTTGTGAGCGTTAACACAGACATCACAAGTTCCCAAAATGAGAGAGGGCAGTGGGGTGCAGCGGGGCATTGAGCTGGAGAGAAAGAGAGGTTGCAGAAGAGAGGAGAAGAGGAGGAGAGGAGGAGAGGAAGAGAGGCGGCCGTGTTTGAAGAGAGCTGTTGAGATAAATCAGTATGTTTACGTTCTGGAGGAACAAAGTGTTCCGTTGGCAGAAGAGCACTCGACTGTCCGTTTCCCCTTGGGCTGTTTTTACCGGACCCTTTTGTGTGTGTGTGTGTGTGTGTGTGTGTGTGTGTGTGTGTGTGCGCACGTGCGTGCGTGCGTGCGTGTCAAGGCCGGATCTTGTGACATTAAAGTCTAAAATGTCAATATTTAGGGGGTCTTCCCCTTGCGGACAGTAAGATGAGTGCAATAGTATTAAGACTGAAATTAAATGAAGAGTGAGAGTGAAATGAAGGTATTAACACAAAAAAGATTGCTATGGTTTCTGTCTGAAACTACCATAAATGACAAGGTCACTGACAGGTAATATGTGACAGTATTTCCTTGACTATAATGTAATTGCGGGCCTAGTATATGTGTGTATAGAGGTAGGTGTAGGTATGTGTGTGCCAGAAAGACAGAAATATTAAAAAAAAACCCCATACTTGTGTACTGTATGGTGCTATATTGGTACTATATTGGTGGGAATGAAGGCGAGAGAATATTTACTGTATATTCTGGAGATTTGTGGATGGTCTGGGTGAAATTCAAGAGGTCCTCATGCTTTCTACTGGTGTTAGATGTCTGTATATGTTATATAAAAGCACACTTTAAACAGTGTTTATGTAAATCTAATCTGGTAAATACTGAGGCTTTTTAGCACTGTTTAAAACACTGATATCAAGGACTGGAT
The DNA here is from genome assembly GCA_003416845.1 of Oplegnathus fasciatus. Taxonomy (NCBI): domain Eukaryota; kingdom Metazoa; phylum Chordata; class Actinopteri; order Centrarchiformes; family Oplegnathidae; genus Oplegnathus; species Oplegnathus fasciatus. Next base: position 215,032 of record NTHP01000435.1, on the reverse strand, counting down.
ATCAAACCAAAATACTTTTTTTGGTACTGACTGAAATGTGTCCTTAGTATAGAGAATCGAACTGTCAGGTACCAATAGCTAGCATTGAATACTTGCTGAAATTTGTTCTCTTCTTTGCATATTGTTTTATTAGATAGTTTTGGCTTAAAATCATAATTTTGCTAGAAAAAACATTTTCCTCAAAGCAAGGTTTCGAAAGAAGTTGTTTTGTATTGGTGCTGACATTCAGACATCGTATCATCATAAGTATCAAAAAATATGTAATGATACCCAGCCCTACTTTTGAACTGCGTGAGACAGAGAAAGAAATGTGCAAGACTTGTTCTGTAATTTTACATGCAACATTATTACAAGTGTTATTGTTCTAATTTGCACCTTTTTCATCCTTAAAAGCCTGTTTGAGCTCACAGTCAGCGCGGTGTCAACAAGGCACTTATTATACCCAAGGTGCTGGAATAAACGCCACTGACTGCTGCCATTAGGCAGGTTAACAGTGTCAACAATGTGAGAACTGCTGACAAACACACATACACAGAATATTGCATTAATATAGACATAGACAGAGATTGTGAAGTAGGACAAGCAGAACAGGGACTAAAGCAGAGAATGAAAAAAGACAAGAGGACAGACAGAAGTTGTAGCTGATTGCAGAACTTGAGCGTATCTCCTCTTGACTCCAACATTTGTGACACCGCCAAGTGGAACGGTGCTGCAGTAATGCATGATATCAAGCAAAGAGACGAGAAGGAAACCGCCTGTATGTATCTCGGCGTCTCCCATCCATTGTCCTTACATATGGTTCGTCTATCAGTGTCCAAACTGCCCAGAGCAGAGAGAGAAAAGGGGCGTGCGGGGTGTGGTGGAGGGGCTTAAGCGCTCTTGCGTACAAGAGAGAGGAGAGAATGATAGCCATTCTGCTTTTATTATCTAGAATGTATCAACTTAATCACAGCTCCATTCTCTCCCAGTCCTCCCCTGGGCTCAGTGGGAGACACTGAAGGAAAATTGGAAAAGTATCGCTGGGCTGGAGGTAGAGACGAGGGGAGATGGACAGAACAGGGGGATGGGAGCGTACAAAGAGTAACTACCATAAAGAGAGGGGCAGAGAGACACAGAGGAGAGAGAGGGAGAGAAAGAGAGAGGGAGAGAGAGGGGAAAGAGATAAACCTGTTAATTTTTCATGGCCAGCCGGTCGTAATCACAGTGTTCAGTGCCCTTAGAGCCTTAAGAGTTGGCCAATTTGAGTGTGTGCATATGTATGTGTGTGTGTGTGTGTGTGTGTGTGTGTGTGTGTGAAGGAGGAGAGATGGATCGAGCTTCATTACCAAGACTTAGGGGACCCCCCCTCAACACCCCCACCCTAACCCCTCACACTTCCCTGTGTCCCTGCCTGACTGCCCAAAGTTATAATAGTCACTATCATAAAGACACATTATCCTCTGATAGGAGACTGAACTGTCTTAAGGCTATAAAAACACTCAAACTTCATTTNCATATATGGCCACAGATAGAACTAATGAACTAACGGGAAAGTGTCAGAGCAATCAAAAAGAATCCCGGATAAAGTTTTTTAAAGTCACCAATTTGAAAATTATTTGACCACTGGCGCAAAGTGAATGTGAGCGCCAGAAGATACAGCATTGTCCTACAAAGCTGATGAGCACGTCACATTCAAACGCACCATTTACTCTCCCCTTCTTTTCGCTAAATGGATATTTTGGGTGTGAATGAACCTAAACCGCATAGAGCTTACGGCTGTGTGTGTGTGTGTACGCGTGTGTGAGATGAAAGATATGCCCTGTAGAGTGGTAACGCTGTCAATGACATGAAATACCTGGCAGTGTATAAACAACATTGTTCTGGAACATGAGCTCAGTCCAGTACACACACACACACACAAACACAGAGCAGGTTAATAATGACCATAATCACCCATCCCCAACACACATACACACACACAAACACAGTTTGGCAGCACATGGCCATGTAAGGGGAAAACCACTGTGTGTGTTTACACTAAAACACTGCTTGTCTGAGTGACTTTAGAGCCCAGGCAGAGCGGGCAGTCTTTTTAACAAGCCTTTAGAAAAAACAGGAAAACACACACACACACACACACACACACACACACACACACACACACACACACAGCCTTTCTTTCCTCTTCTTCTATTTCCTCTGTGAAGAGTTGTCTGTACGCTCTCATTTATCTGATCAGGTTGAAACTCGACAAGTGGTAATCCGTATATTCTTTGCCCAGAAGTATAAATCATCACCTGTACGTTACACTAAATCTGTGTGTCCCAAAGTAGGACGTGTAAAAGAGCATGCGGAGTGTTTGTTATGTCAATGACACTAAGCTGTGGCTGCTGCTGACTTTGGTCCCATCCTCTCCCTTTCTCCTTCATGGCGTGTGTCTTCATTACAAGCACTTGCCTCTGTTTCTTCCGCTTGGGGCAGTGTGTGTGTGTGTGTGTGTGTGTGTGTGTGTGTGTGTGTGTGTGTGTGTGTGTGTGTGAAGGAGGAGAGATGGATCGAGCTTCATTACCAAGACTTAGGGGACCCCCCCTCAACACCCCCACCCTAACCCCTCACACTTCCCTGTGTCCCTGCCTGACTGCCCAAAGTTATAATAGTCACTATCATAAAGACACATTATCCTCTGATAGGAGACTGAACTGTCTTAAGGCTATAAAAACACTCAAACTTNTGTGTGTGTGTGTGTGTGTGTGTGTGTGTGTGTGAGTGTGTGTGTGTGTGTATCTGCAGGTCAGAAAGGCAGCATTTGTTCTGTGAAGGCCTATAAACATCTGCGATCCCTTTTAAGGGATTGTTTAGATTGACGGAACGGGAAAATAAACGTTCTCAAGAAGGCCGGCGCTCTTTACTGACAGAGAGATCTCCGCTACCAGCACAAAATGTGTGTGTGTGAGTGAGTGGGTAGGTGTGTATTTGTGTGAGCTGAGCCTAAAATGACAGGTTCTTTTTTTGGGCGCTGTTTTGGTGATCAGAGGGCTCTTTTACATGAACCCTCCGCGACCTCACTTCTTCTTCTTCTTCTGTTCCCTCCTCCCTCCTAATCTACCCTCTACCTCAGCACACTAAAACTCTCAGCAGCTCACACTTTTCCTCTTTTTTTTCTCTCCTAAAAGCGTGGGTGTTGTTTCTACCCCACCCCCACCCGTTCATACCCACGATAACTCCCTCTGCTCACCAGCAGAAACTTCTCCCCGTCTCCTCTCTTTTTCATAACACTCCTCCTTATGCCGTGGACTTGTTGTGTCTGGGTTGCGAGCAACATGTGGAATATATCAAAACCCTCTCTGCCTCTCTGTCTTGCTCGCCCTCTCACTTATTCACACGTACGCGCACATACACACACCCACAGATCTGGTAGCGGCGCTCTGGTCTCCTTGAGATCGTCCAGCGTGAGGAAGTGGGGTGTCCGTCCAGCCGTGATTTAGGTCAGAGGGAAGCAGGGATGGGAGGCTTCTCTGCTCTCTGTTTATTTGAAGCAGGAGCCATTACTGCTGTCTCTGGGCCATATTTATACACAGACACAGAACAGACGCGCGCTGATACAACCGGACTGTGCGCGTGTTTCTTACTGTGCGTATTTGTGTGCGAGAGTAAGAAAGAAAGGGCACGCATATTATGTGACTCGGGAGGGAGATGCGTGTCTGTGTACAATGCACAGTAAAAATAAACTGCTGTGATTTGTGGTCTTGGCCTAATAGAGGAAGGGCCAGCACTTTTTAGCGGGAACAGTGTGCAGTGGTGGGCCTCAACGCAGCAACATTAGGAGTCTACAGGGACTGCTGGCTTCACTCCAGTCCAGTCCCAACATACTTGATTCACCTAATGAAAGACATCTAATCACCGAACTGGAGTAAAATAAGCAAGCAAGTCCATCTGCTGTGTGGAGTATGAGTTAAGGGTTTGCAGCAGAGTAAATAAAAGTGTGTGCTTGTGTGAGTGTGTTTGTGTGTGCTCCTGGATTGTGTGCCAGCAGCCAGGTCTTGTAGAATCTGTGTGGTGTAAACTAGTCCCATGGCGTCTATTGCCTGTCTGCCATTACTGCAGGGTTGCCACAGCTTGTAAAAGCCTCGTTAACACAAAGACCTGCTCACATGTTAATTGGCTAATTGACTAATTAATTTTTGCATAAAGGCGTGCACGGGGAGAAAGGCTAGCTAATTGAAAGTGACTATAGGTTTAATTACGTGAAGGAAGGGTGAGGAGGAAGGAGTTGTGAAGGTGGGAGGCCCGGATATGCTGTTCTTTTTCACGGCATTTGTCTTATATGTTTTCTGTCTCACCCTTAATATCTCCTCACTCTGATCTTCACATCTCAACTGTCACTTCCATCTGTTTACTGCTCTTTTGTTGACAATTACCTTGCAGCGAAAAAAGGCGAGTTAGTTGGCAACCAACAAGTCTGATATGAGTGTTTCTGTGTGTGTGTGAGAGAGATACAGAGACAGATACAGGCGTTTGAGTGACAGTGATGCCAAATACAAGATAAAAGCATCAAACAAAGGTGCCTTCTTATTTTCATAAACATTTCTTGGGCTCCTCTTTCATTTTCCAGGCTCCTCTTTCACCGCATGTTGCTGAGAAATAATTAGGTATGAATGCCAAGCTGTTATAGAAAACCACGTCAGGCAGCTAACCATCAGGCATCAGTGTGATCATGCATTCACATCAACAGTAATCTAAGTCCAATTATTGAACAATATGTAAAACTGACACACACATCGGGACGGAGACAGAGGAATGTACGAGTGAACGAATGTCTGTTAATTCAATTCCTACCCACCGCTCACTAAAACACCACCACAAATTAAATCGGCTGGGGGAGCAGACAGCTAACAAAGGAAATTAACAATGATGCTGCCTCTGTATTAGGGCATATGGATTCGCTGCATGTTTGCTGCGTGTGTGTAGCCGCAGCCTCGCGCCTCTGTACGCAGAGAGAGGGGGGAAAAAGGCCAGTTTTAATCAAGAAATCCATTCCACTTTTCTAACCCCTCTTCGCTTCTTGCTCCCCTCCCTCCATGGCAGGCTTGTGTGGAAACAGAAGTGCTAAATTACCCTGGAGCAGTCAGACAAAAACATCTTGTTGGGTTCTAAATTGCTTTGCATGCATATTAATTGGACAGAAATCCCTGCAGTGTATTTGGGTTTTGCGCGAGCGTTTGTGTGTGACTTTTCATGAGTGTGTGCACCCGTACTGCATCTGTATATGTACAGTATGTGCGCGTGTGCATGTGCAGTGTGTGTGTGTTGGGCAGGACCGGTGAGCTATTATAGCTACAACGGCTTGCAGAGATTTGGAGGTTATCTGTTTTTGTTGGTTAATTGTGAAGCTGATAGTATCGAGGGTCTGGGCCAATTCAAGTGGGCTTTCAGCCAAATTACCTCAGTAATCGTCTGTATTCAAGTCCCTGGATGCTCTCACCAAGACAGAGCCTGGGAAGCCCTGAAGTTCAATGGAGAGGGGCAGATCTGACCCCAGCTTTAGACAGCTTACACTGTAATTGAAATGATATTTTTTTTCACACCATTATTGGATTGCTGACAAGATTTCACCCAAAATTCCATTTGTGGTCAATTTATCCTGTTTGTTTTTAATTAATACGGGCAGCTAATGAACTCAGAGGGAATCTTAGCCAAATGATCACAATTTCCTCCATGTTCCCTGTTATCTTTGAAGCAGTAGGCTTTGGAATTGGAGCATGAAATTGTTTGAAAGTAGGAAAGGAATTCCCTTGGATGGAGTGCACAAACACTGAAGCCAATACAAGCAGAGGGGACATTGGGTTTGTAAATTTACATCATTCACTATGACTAGAAATTTCATTAACTATGACTGAAGATTATTTGAAACTATAACTAGTTTATTGTGGCACAGAAATGAAGGACGAATGAAACACACATACCGTTATCGACATTTTTTTTATATATATATGTTGATTCAATTAATTCAAAAGTGGAGCATGTTGCATATAAGCAGTTGGCATGTTGTGGGTGCAGCCTCTCTGTGTCTTGCTTCCTCTGTCTGTCCTCTCTCTTTCTCAAAGATAAATCATCCCACAGCTGTCCTTGTCAAACTAGAAAGTACTCCACTCACTGAATGGGTTTAGAAAAACAAATTAATAGAATGTGGTTGATGTCTTGAAGCTGTGTATTTTTACTAGGCAGACAAGGGCCTCAAATGATTCTCATCTTGGCTGTTATTATTCATGAAAGAATGAACATTTCTACATCTCAGATCTGACTGGAAAAAAAAGGATCAAGCATAACCTTGACAAATGATCCCTTGATGTCCTCATGACCTGTTGGTCCGCAGACTATTTCGTTTTTTCTTTTCATTTTTTTGTCTTCTGTGGTTACTCATAATGACTTAATATACTGTAGCTGCCTTTGCTTCAGATATTTATTCCTCAGTTGAACATCCTCATAACCCACTTACCTGCACAGAACTGGCCTCTTGTGTATGTGTTCATGTTTGTGTGAGGGCGTGATTGGGAGAAAGAGAGGGAGACAGTGTCAAAAAGCAGCAAAGCGGATTGAGACCATAAGATGGGCAGCGCAGGGCACAAAGTGGTATTAAAAAGGTGATGCCCCTGTCACAACCTCCACTTAAACCTCCTCTACACAGGAATTAGAGCGTTAGAGTGCACAAGGTGGAATAAAAATCTGCGAGTATTTAGCCACCAGCGGGCTTGGCGGGAAGCAGTAGGACTGAAATCCTTCTCATGGTCTTTTCAGGCGAAGAATAAGTTGTCGTCATTGTCTTCATAGTGTGCTATGCAGGACTCCAGGCCATGAATCCCCAGACAGTGACCTCATATCTCACCCCCCACCCCCAAACACACACACAAATAGTCACACCCCACACCCACACACACATATGCAGCGCTTCCTTTTCAGTGTATTTCTTTTCTGCCTGTGTGTCATTTTTTTCCTCCTCATTTCTTCTTCAACTCTTTTCCATTTGTTTCCACATCTCAGTCTGTTAACTGCTCAGTGTTGGTGTGTCTGTGTGAAATAGACAGACATGCACCCACATACACCTCAGTTCTGTGGACAAGTGAGACAAGACGTCAGTGTTTTTTAGCAGTCATTTAGTTTCTGCCATTTCACTTTGCTGTCGAAGGCTGAAGGAATATTCTACTGAGCACACAAACAAAATGCGCAAAAGAGACAAAAACACACACACACACACACACGGAGCGTGGTGAGAAGCTGTGAACATAAACACTTAACCCTGGAAAGATTCAATGATGGCGGATAAAAGAGTGATTTGTGTTCTGCTAAGGGGAAAATGAGTAATCCTATCATTCAGCGTGACATGCAACACAACACGCCGCATCAGTCACAGACACACACACACACACACGACACTAAACACTGCCTATCGGGATGATAAAAGCATGCCTCACCCACACAATAAAGCGTTTGATTTTTCCATTTTCCGTGTCATTCATTTTCTCTTTATGCTGTTGTAAACCTCCTCTATTCTCTCTCTCTCTCTCTCTCTTTCCCCCGCCGGCATTGCTCCTGACACAACAGCACATATTTGTGTATTCATGTAAATATCTCAACTAATCTCTATAAATATATTTATGAGATTTAATACCTTTGTACTGTAATACTATGCATGCTGAGCATCGGGTTTTAGACCCTCATGAAGACAAGTGCACACATACCCACTCACAGACACACACATCTACACACAGCTTGCATTGGGTGCATACCAATCCCTTGGTCTTTCTTTCTTCCTGCCGGGGCATTAATTCCTGCCCATATTTCCATCTGATTATGGTCCGGTTATACCCGCAACTAATTGAACATTAAATATAAAGAAAGTTAATGAAAATGTCCTTTATCCCCTCCAAACTAGGCCTGAGAACGCATCCATTAACGCAAATTAATCTGGCCCTAGTGCGTGTTGCAGGGGAGAAGATATATGCACAGTTTGCTGCTCTCCTCTCCGACCCGAATTATGGTCCGTCTCCCCGAGCAGGACAGTTAAATAACAAAAGATGCGTTGTTCTCCTCCTTCTGAGTATTCTGGTAAGCCATTCCCGGAGCTTCATATCTGGCTGAAAACAACGTGACACTGATGCCTTGGCTCTCAGCTTGGAGGTTTCTGTCCTGGGGTTCTCCTCTTACTCCTGCTGGCCCATATGCGGACCACCAGCACCCCCCTGTCACTGGTTTGGACAAAAAACACTCACTGTCTGCAGTGTGGGCCAGAGCTTACTCTATTTTATTATCAGAGAAAGGCTGTGTGGCTGTTTTAATGGACAGGTGTCAGAACTGCAGCACCAACACACAGTACCATACAGTCCGTAAAGTCAGCTTGATTAATGTGTCATTTACACTTCACATGATGAGCTCTGGCAAAACAATTAATGAATAAAATATAATATCTGTCATATCTGTCTCTATATTACATCTGAGGTTCTGAAATTAAAATACATTTTGGCAAGTTTGAATAACACTTAAAATTCATTGGCAGCATAACTGTGAATCTGCTATGAAGTAGATTGTTTTCTAATGGGCTTGTTAGTTTTACTCCTTCTGTGCTTTCCCTTTCACTGGAGCTTCCTGTGCGAGACACCCACTGCGAGCGCGGCCAACAGACAGACTGACGCACAAGGAAAAAGGAGGAAACAATGAATGGATGGATGCTTTCATTCTGATGAAAGGAATAAACGCTAAGGCATTTATTTTGTCTATTATCCCACTAAAAAGCCCTCTCCATTCCTGCACCCCTCCTCTTGTTCCCTCAGGCCCGTCATATTAGCATCTCTCCTGGACAGCGAGGGGTTAACTAACCCGTTTAAGGGGAACCACAGAAAACAATACTTGGACCCCAAAAAGACAATGGCAGTGCCTTTCTCCTCCGTATTTGTAATTTAACATCAAAAGGCTCCTCTCCCAGCGACCTCTGAAAGCCAGCGTCTCTTTAATGAAGCGCCCCACCCCCCTTAATCACATTCAAATTGGTTAGTGTTCAGAAAATAGAAATATGTATTAGATAGCAATAAATTTTCATCATTGGCTAAGCCTGCTTCTTAATTGTCCTGTCCCAAGGCTTGGGAATTTCATTGTTCGTTAGGTGCTTAAGTCCCCCATCTCATTCAGTCTCTCTGACATTACTGCTGAGGGCTCTAATGCCCAACTAATTTGAATGGGGATTTACATGATAGAGCAGGGAGCATTAAAATGTGGAGGGAAAGGAAAAAAGGAAAAAGGGGGAAACGGCTTCTTTCACTTCAAAAGTCACTTTGTTCAAAGTCAAATGACAGTGTTTAAAGATGCTCTATCTCTCTCTCCTCAGGATTTTGGACAGCAGTGCCAAGTTTAATGGTTCGTTATCTTAGCCCCTCTCCGTCTTCCTCTCTCTCCTTACCTCTTTTTCTCTTTCTGCCGCCAACCATACGCTTTTGTTTAGTGGCACCATACTGTTTCAGAATATACATTGTTTTTGAGTGACTTTGAATTGCAAAACACTTCTGTCATTCGCTATTATTTTTTTCCTCATATTTCTGTTCCTCTGCATGTCACTCAATAGTACGCCATCAGGGGTTTAGGAAGCTTACTGAATAGTCATGAATGTCCACATTTGTGCACCCGCATATTCTGGGTCCGTGTGTGCATGTGTGTGTGTTAAGTGTGGTTGTAATATTAGGTTAGGCCTATTGCTATTACTTTCACTCCATTCTGCCATGTAACATGCTCTGCCCGGTGTTTCTGGCTGGCGGCTGAGCTCTCTCTCTCCGAGAGAAAAAAAAATGCCTGGAATTGTTTTGTGTTTGCTCTGGAGGTATTTTGGATCAGAGGTAGGGGGTGTGTGTGTGTGTGTGTGTGTGTGTGTGCGTGTGCGTGTGCGTGTGCGTGTGCGTGCGTGTGCGTGCGTGCTTGTGCGCATCTGTTTGTGTTTCTCTAAGTATGTCTATTTTGGATCAGTGTGAAATAGAAGCAGTGGTGATAAAGAGAATCAGATGTTTTCTGATCTGCGCTGTTGGACTCTCTGTGTGTGTATGTCTGACAGTGCAGACATATACATGTCCATAAGGCAGACACAGGGAAAACTGTGTGCATGGAGAATTAGATTTTTTGGCAGTGCAGCGGCTTGTGCATGCATGTGTGCACGTGTCTGTTTGTGTGTACACATATACATAAACATGAGTGCTATGAATGTGCATGCAAGCAAGTGTCTGTTCATATGAATGAAGACAATCAAAGTTTCACACTCCTGCCCACCTGTTGTAATGCAGACAAAGTATACTGAGTTTCTACTACCTGATAGAGGGCCTCTCGTAGCATCCAGCATTATGGTAAATATTAGGTGAGAAAAGCTGAATTATGAGACAGTGTTGCAGCCTACTGTTTACCCCGGCTTTAATTATTGTTTGCCTCTTTTTAGCTTATAAACATTGACACTCTCCACCTCCAATTCTCCATAATTAGTGTGTTTGGTTTGACCCGCGTGTCGCCGGAGATGAGAGGGGGTTGCGGAGGGTCAGAACTAATGAGAGAGAGGGGTCGACCTTAGACATAGAGTCAACCTAGGGCATCAGCATAGAAAACACACAATACCACATACAAATGTTGCAAGGCAGGTCCGAAAATGGCGAGGGATTACTCATTATTTCAATACTTTCCAGGCTGACGATGGCAGTGTGCTGGATTATTAACATTCAGAAAGAAGAAAATAAAAGTGCAGCAGAACTGAACTGAAATCAATTTTGATGAGAGTCTTTGTGGGAGTTGGTGTCAGTGGAAAAAGTATTTTCAATTTGATTCTGTCATTCCACACTTCATGAGTACAACCAACATCTTTTGGCTGTGATGTCGATAGTTCGCCTGGCTGTATGTGTTTTAATCTTCAGCTCCTTATCTAAGGATATCGAGCTAAATGTCTCGCTGTCTGGAGACTAAGGATCAGAGTCAGAGAGTGAAGGGTTAACTCTGATAATCACCTGTATTGATCTGTGTGTGTTAGAGGAAAAACTGCTGGTTCCAGAGCAGCCGACCATGAATGGTTATTGATTCTATCATAAAGACCGGCTGTCTCCTGAGTCTATGGCTCTTTAGGTAATCACTGATGCCTGTTTTTTTTTCCTTCTGGCACTCCGACAAGTAGATATCTTACACCTGTCCTCCATGTCTGTGCACTTTTTAAACTCATCGCACCCCAACGGACCTGCACCCTAAATCTATGTCCTGTTTGCTTACTTCTACCCAACACTGGCACTCTGCCCCATCTCCTCTGGTATCTCATGTCTCATCCTCACACTACACGCTTCATCCACTCTCTCTTCTTGGCTGCTTTCTCACAATTGCCCATCCCTGCATCCCTCAGAAACCTTCTTCCCCAAACCCTCATTGTCCACAGATAGACAGACAAGCAAACAGACAGACAGGCGACAAACGAGGAAGCACTCACTAATCGGGCTTATGATGCTAGTGGGCTAATAGAGCCGTGTGCTTTGCTTAGGCCACTGCTGTAAATGATTAGCAAGGCTCAGGCTGAGCTGTATTAGCTGGCCTGCCATCACTGATAGCTCCCAGCCTTATTGCAGTGATAAAGCTAGAGCCTGCATTAGAAACAATCAACCAATCTCCTCTGCTCTCGTGTCTAGGTGGGAGTGGCGGTAGATTGTGTTTCTACGCCGAGGCAAGACTGAGAACTGAACGAGGACGCTCTCCCACGATGCCTGCTTCCGATAGCTGGGACGAGTTGTGTGAAGAAAAAAAAAGAAGGTGAGAGACTGCCTGTGACTCTGAAACTGTTAGAAAACATCTGACAATTGAAAAGAATGGTTCATCAACAAGTGATCACCTTCTCTGTAGAACCTCTTCTTCCTTTTCTCAGTCTGATTGATGTGTGTTTTTGATAGCCTAACAGTTAATATGTCATCTTAGGCTCAGAATCAGATCAGACCCAAATTCACATCACCATCACTAATTGAATTTAGCTTTAAAAATATATGAACACAGATTAATAATTGTTGAGTGTGCGTGGTTGTATGCATGTCCTGTCTGAGTGTTTGTACGTGAGTGTGTGGCCACATTTGTACCCTACAGCACCCCTAATGGCCTTTTGCTGAAGTGGAGAGCCCTTAACAGTTAACACACCAAAGACACACTGCGGACACCCACCCATCACCCTTGGAAGCATATACACACACACACACACACACACACACACACAGCCCTTGGACTGGCATGCTAACTGGAAGTAAGGTATATTTTTATTTTGTGCTGGTCACAGAGAGGTGGGTGTGATACACTGTGCGTGCCAATGCAGAAACAAAAATCACACAAGGAACACACACAGACTTACACAAATAACGCACGCACACACACACACACACACACACCGTGCCCTCACGCAAGATGCACACGCACACAAAGACACAGACAAATGAGACCTTAGTGAAATAGCTGGTGGGTTTTCTGCTATGGTCATGATTTCCTTCAGGGCTGTGAAAACACTCTGCATATGGAGTCCATCTCCTCTACGGCTTAGCACTGAGACGAACACACACACACTCACACACACACACACACAGCATCAACATGTGCACACTCACACAAGGAATAATATTCTTTTCCTAGCACTTTGGGCCTGCTACTGTAGAGGTGTGGTTTCTGGTTTGGTACGGAGCAAAAAAAAGTGCAGTAAAAAGGTAGAAAGACAAGGAATGTGTATGACAAATAAGAAATACTTGAGGTAACATGGCAGGGATTCATATCATAGGCAGAAATTGCCTTGATTGAGTAACCCTAGACGTAGGCCTGTCTCATATTTGCTTGTAGTGTGGTTGAGAATAGACGTTTGTTAAAGTGAGGTAGCAGCGTAAGGTATTCTGGCACGGCAGGAAAATCGATAGGAACGTTGTGTTTTTTTTCATCAGAGCGGCTGTCTATTGAGTTACCAGCTCTGCTAACAGGTTATCAACTCGGGGCAATGCATGCGTCTATGTGTGTGTGACTGCGTATATATTCATTAACATCCTTATCGCAAAACAGGCACATAGAAACTCCACCCGGCTCTGTGTGTGTGTGTCTCTCTCTCTCTCCTTTGACTGGGTCGGGGTGTGGAAGTATTGACCAGTTGCCAGGGGATAGGAGCTATTGATTGTGACTTATCCAGCTGTTTATATTTGAACCCCGGATTTAACCTCCATCGATCGACACACACCTCGCAGTCTGCAAGGTGTTCAACTCTGCTTTCCTCTAATGGGGCTAAATGGTTGTGCAACAGTGTCTGTGTGTGTGTACGTGTGTGACTCAAAGCATGGCCTGTCCTGCATAGCTTCTCTTTTAGGGAGCATAAAATGAGGATGTTATTAGAGGAAAGTAATGGGAAAATTTGATTGACTTGATTGTTGTCATTAAGCGATGCATGTTGTTGTGTTACACAAACATATGCACATTCACAGCAGTGCTCATTTTGCACAGCACTCAAGGAGAACATGAAAATTCTTTGAAAAAAAAAATCATTACCCAAACCAAACCTACATTTTTCTATTGAGTCTATTTAGTCTGTCACTGTGATGACAACTTTGTAAGGTCTCCGAGGTCGCTTGATTTAATGTGAATATTCTCCTTGCATATTTAATAATTGGCTTAATAACATGCTTGTTATTCAGTGACCAATACTCACTGAGTTTACCTTGACACTCTCAAGATGTCACTCATACATTACTTGCGCACATACAAGCCTGCACACACTCCCACAGAGACACTTATACAATGAAGTCAATTTTTATTTTTTTGTTTTCATACTGAAAGAAGGTTACATTTTATGCACACCTCTTTCACTTTTTGTTAAACTGTCAAAAGATTCCTTTAAAGGCCTTTAATAATTCTGCTCCAGTCAGGTTTGCATTTCTCTCCATTTCACTGTGCCGTGGCCCTCACACCAACACCTTAGGGGTGGGGATGTTGGGGCGCAATATGAGACTTTTAAATGGATTTTAGTCAAAGAAGAGAAGAAAACTTTTGTTTGCATTATACCTTTAGTTTCTCTGTGTGTGTGTGTGTGTGTGTGTGTGTGTGTGTGTGTGTGTGTGTGTTCGTTCGCTTTCATATTTTCATCTGTGTATGCCCATCTCTCCCTCTCCCTCCCTCTCCATTTGAAGGGTTGTAATGAGTCATCAGGGAGAGCTGATGTGAATTATTAATATTCAATCATGATGCTGTTCATGAATTAACTGAAGCTGGAGGAGGAGGGGTGGACAGGAGAGAGAGCGAAGGAGGTAGAGACACAGAGAGAGAGATGGTGGAGACTCAACTTGAAATAGATACGTAGGAAGAGAAAGAGGTACAGCAGCCAGGTATGGAGCAGAAATACGGGGAGTCTTTTAAATCGAGTGAAAGCAAAGCAGAGTGTTATAACCTCGACCCATGGGACATTACTTGTGAATAAACAGCAATATACAGTATTTCAGTCTCTGATGTGTTTCTTCATTTACTTGCTGTAAACAAAGACACGATGATAAAAAGGAAACTAAACATGACAGATTTGTTCAAAGTAAGAATTGGCAGGCCAACAATGTAAAAAAGATAAAACATAGAGGTGAAAAAAATACCAACAAGGCTACAGTATCAGTACACTGTAGCCAACAGCAGGACAGCTGTTCCTCTTTTTCCATTACATGTGTTATGTTATGTTGCAAGTTTAATTACATGAACTGAGTGAGAGCATGATGCATGCCTAACCCCGGCATTCATAACAGCAACATCGACAAATGCAGACATTTGCTTGCTTTTGTTTCATATATTGATAAAAACTGAAAGACTTTTTATTGTTGTGTTTTTTGGGGGGCCTCTGTCACACTAGTAGTGAATTTTACTTTGGGCCTTGATAATGTGTAGTGTGTGTTTCTCATTTTATATGTAATGGTTGATTTATAATGTTTAACAAAATAACAACTAAAATATTAATTGTTAATGGAAATTGCAGCCCTAAAGCAAACGTTTGCCACTCATCTGTGACAGATTAAAAGATTTCCTCTTAGAACTAACATTTTATTGCTTAATTGCTCAAGGAGGTTTCACACAACTTTCAAAAATCATGTAAAACAAACAAAAAACATTCCTCAACATTGTTAATTTACAAAGGAATGGAAAACATTAATTGTTGTGTAACTGATTAAACAACAAGCAAAACAAGTGTCTTATACATGTAGATGACTGAAGGCACATAGTGTGCTGTTAAAAGAGAAGAGTATTCTGCATTGATCAGAAATATTTGTTACAGTACACGCTGTTCACTCACAGATGGTGCTCTGCCCACCTAAGAGGAAAGTGGTGTAACCAGGAGTGTGTGTGTGAACACAGAGCTTTGTACCTCAAGGCCGCTGCAAGGCCGCTGATTGGAAAATAAAAAGTCAGTAGATACATTTATTGTTTCAGGTTTAGTAAATCGTCGTTGACATAAATGCAGTGGTTCACTGTAACTCATAGATACAAGATGTCAGCTCTCATCCTCTATAACTAGTGGCCCCTGGTTAAGGTTATTGATATTCACACTCTAATCCTGTGTGTGTGTCTCATAGGAGGTGGTGCATATAAACAGCTGTCAGTGAGGTTGGGTTTTGATGTGCTTCTGTGTTCTGCTGTCACTGCGGAGCTGGATTGAGTTTGCAGGTTATAGGTTATCAGATGCTCACAGAGACAAAACACACACACACGCGCACGCGCGCACACACACACACACACACACACACACACACACACGCACACTCCTCTTTGTGCTTGTAAACCTGACCAAGCTTGACAGTTCTATCTGTGTGAGCAGACTCTCAGGCTCTGAAGCTATCGTCTCTCTTGTTCTCCCTGTGTACCTTAAATGTTTGTGTGTACATTTGTGGAGTTTGACATGAATGGGAGGATCACTGTCGTCCTTAACGCTCATCATTCTACCTCACTCTGTATACTGTCCTGTGTAAGGGCAAAAAAAGAAAAATAGATAGTGTTTAAGGTAAAAAATGGTATAGTTCAAGGTTGACAAATCACTTTTCCCTTAAGGAATAAAACTGAATTTCGTTTGGGCAAAGACACAATGACATAGATTTTTTAAATTTCTATTTTACTCTGATGGATTTCCCACTGGCTTATACTGTCAGTACTGCCAGTTGTATATCACATTACAGATGCCTTTGAACAATTTCATTGTTAAATTTTCTTTCCTCCTCCTCTGTAATCTGGAAGGGATGCATAACATCTAACTGAAAAATAAACCAAAAGGTGCACAGCCCTTTACTCATTTAAACACATTTGATTTTTTCTTTTAAACACCTCAAACACTGATTTCACTCTATACCACACTCTACAATACGGCCGCATGTATGTCCTGTAATTGCTTCAATGAATTTATAGCACATTTATTTAGTGAAATTATCAAACCCTCAATGCTATTTTCTTTACAACTGCATGAAAAAGTTCTAGCTTCCTGTTGCATCATTTTATACCCCCGACTGTGTTTGACTTATCTGGTATCTTTGGAAACTTTTTAAGCTTGACTAGAATATAAAATGAGTTTCTGTGGGTTTGACTAACGCTCGGCTGCACAAGATGCATTTGTAAAGATGGGCCCAGTGAAAGGCCTGTTGAGCTGAAGAGGTTAATGCGTTTTATGAGAGTGGTCCATGGTCTTGGCAGAGATGCGGTACCCAGCGGTTTGCTGTGCCTGGCACCCTCCACCTGGCCTGGGCAGGATTCAAACCCACAACTTACACAGCCCTTAGCTTGCTCTTCAGCTCAGACAGCTACTGCCAGCCCAGCAGGCAGTAGGAACTCCTGAGAGGATGCTGACCCACACACATACACACGCACATATAAATACACATTTACACTAAAGAATGACTTAACTGACTGCATTCACTCTATAAACCAAACCTTAAACTAATCTTTATCTTAACACTTAGCTGAAATCCTAACCCCAAATTAATAAGGAGTGGCAAAATATCACTGTGAGGACATTTGATCCTTATAAGTAAAGAAAAATAAGCTCAGCCGAACACACATGCACTCTGTTTCCTTTCTCTCTCATGCCTTTTCTCTCCTTTCTCTCTAGGTATGTTTCCAACAAAATGTTTTGCAAATTTTAAGCGAATTTCCAAAAAGTCTATCAACTAGTGCTATTTGAATATTCTCAAGAGGGTGTAACAAGGGCACATAATTAAAAGAGCACCAGAAGCTCTTCTGTACCTCTGGTACGTGGGGGCATTTCATTGCCGCTTTCCACCTAATATGGCATTTATGTTATTTTCATGCATTAATTTGTCTGCTCTGCCACTATTTTTATTCTTTTTTTTTT
>NTHP01000435.1:185842-197563 GCA_003416845.1 Oplegnathus fasciatus | reverse complement strand
TTTTTTTAGCTTTCTGTTTGAGCAGGGGAATATAACACCAGGTTGCAGCAAAACACTGATGTCATTGCTGGAAATAATAGAAGAAAAAGAAGAATGTTATTGTTTCCATCAGCCTTCATTGCATCTTCTGTTTATGGATTCACTATTGTTTCATCTCAGCCAAGTGTAGAAACGATTCTGACATATTTGTGTAATTTATTCTGAACTCATTAAAGTTTTTATGCTCAAATTCAAAATATGCATAAAACAGGTGGGTGTAAACTCTTCTTCCCCCCTCTCTCACTCTATCTCTTCTTAATACTGCAGTTTTTGTTCTCTAAATATTTTGAATTATGATCAAATGTGTTTTTTTTTTATAAAACTGTGTTGAAAGATGACCAGCTGTTCGTACATGTAAAATCTGGTCTACAGGCCTGTGGACAGTAGTTGTGCATATATGACAAGGAATGTGTGGATGTGTATGAATATGAGTGAGTGTGTGTGTCAGTGAGTGAGACAGACCAGGGGTAGAATGGTAGAATGCAGTATTGAGGGCAGATTAAATGAGGGTTTTGTTCAGTTTGCTCCAGATGTTGAGTCTATGTGTTTTATTTTTACATTCTTGGCCTGCGGCCCGTATATATTTTGGATTGGGCAGGGAGTATATAATATCAGTGGAAAATGCTGCGGTCTGGTACCTTTTAAATAACATTTCCTCCTTTTTCTGCTGCTGTCCTGTTTTTCTTTCCATGTTGTCTTTTATTCGGGAATGAGCTTTGAGAGGTGATGTTTAGAAAAGCGCTGAAATGAGACTGGCTGCAGGGTTCAGGGAATCACTGGAGACCCCTACGCGCACACACACACACACACACACACACATATATAGAACACACAGAAACCATACACACAAGCTGCTGGTGCTAAATTCAAGGAGTGGGTAAAGAGGAAGAAGTTAAGGTCTTAAATGAGAAGGTCAGCCGGGCAGTCCTGCATCTTGGGGTGGCCATGCTTGGGCTGTGGGGAGTGGGAGATGTAGTCGCACTAATATTTGGCTCCCTCCCCTTGGCCAGTGGAAGGAATTATACCAAAGGTGCTCAGGGACCCACATTTTGGACTTTCCTTTCCTCCATTTCTGATTTATTTCAGAACAAATCTGGGCCGAAGCGGGCTAAAATCTGCACTAGAGCAGTTAATGGAGTTGTAAAGCTGGGGTAGGCTCCAGGGAAATATAACCACAGGGCTTAAAAACTTCTCTCTCTCTGTCTGTCTGTGTGTGTCTCTCTCTCTCTGTCCTGTGGTGGGCCCACTCCTGTTTGAAAAGCCACAGTTCCCAGTCAGAAACGAATGTTAGATCCCTCATATCTACCCTCATGGTGGGCCCTGTCATCACTAATCCTGCCTGTGTGTGCAGTATAGTATGTATGTGTGGACTCATTCATGCTAGAATACGTCTGTCCAACATGATTTGTCTGTATGTGATCCAAAATGTTATACTCAGGTTGTAGTAATGCAAGTCCTTTTCTCAGTGTCTGACATTTTAAAAAACATACAATAGCTTCTTTGCATTTTCAAGTGACGTGAAGTATTTCATTGAAATGATAAAAGGCAGAAGGATGGGAGAGGTGTGCCAGCCTGATAGGGTCCCTCTTAGCTTAGGTTACTCCCTCATCCATTGTCCTGCTTTCTTTTCCAGAGATTATGTAAAAGTAAGGACAACAGAGTTATCAAAATTGTGCAGTGGTTAAGCAATGGCCAGCCCCTAAAAGAGAAGGGTGTATTGACCAGAGAAGAAGAGCAACTCTCAGCTTTCATGGTGGGGAGGGGAATGAATGAGTGTTGTTGAATGAGAGAGGGGAGAGGTGCTGCAGCACTTCTAGTCTGCCACAGACAGAGAGGGTGGGAGGGTGGCGGGGCAAAGGTCAGCGAAGGGGGGTGTGTGTGTGCAGGACGGGTAGTGAAGGATGAGGGAGTGAGAGAGAGACAGCATCTGGATCCAGAGCTGTTTCCCAGCCAAGTTACATTTGTTTAGTCTGAAAGACAAGAGTGTAGGGGACCAGAGGGGGGAGAAAAAATGCAAGAGAATAAAAGCAGCTCAATAACAGGGAGAAGAAGGAGAAAGCAGGTGTGAATGTGCGTGTGTGTGTTTGTGCCTGTGTAACATGTCTGTAAGTACTGCATGACTCTGTGTTTGGAAGGCTGTTTTTGTGTTATTTTAGTAGTCTGGCCATTGGGCCTCGCAGTCACGATAACATTTTAACTTCCTATTTCATTACTAAGATCTGGAAATGTAGTGACCACCTCTTGACACGGCTTTAAAGCCAAGTTCATGAGGGGGAAAGCAACAGGTCGGACAATCACAATGATTTTTAAACAATTGCACTTTTAAAACTATTATCCGAAAAACTTGTTTCGACGTTAAGGACAATATGGGTAATAATTTAATGAAGTGAATTTCTAAAATAAATGGTTCAGATAATATGGTTAAACCAGGGAAACCTGTCTGACTGCTGCTCTCATCAAGATTATTAGTGTTGATACAGGTACACAGTGACTCTATATCCACACTAATTATCCTGATGAGTAAAACGTTGTCACAATAGCAATGATGGCCTAAACTACAAAAATAAGCTTGCAGAAAAAAAACTCCTTCTTTAATGCTCGAGTGTGTATGTGTGTTGTTTGTGTGTGTGTGTGTGTGTCTAAGGATCTCACCTCTCTCCTCCCCCTTCTCACCAGATTCAGGCCTCAGGGGAGGTCAGCTCCTCTTGACCTCTGCGTTCCACAGCCCGGCACCATAGCAAGGCCACACACACACACATATGCACCCAAACACTTAACACACAAACACACCGCACACACATGCATACATGAATGCATGCGGCAGGCAGAACCGTGAGTGAATTTAGACACATGCGCACACAGACACGGTGCACCAGCTCATAAACACCCGACTGCTCTAATACTAACAAGCTCGCAATGGGCAGACACACAGACAGAGAAGTGAGGTGGAAGGAAAAAGGTTGACGCAGAAAAGAGGATAAAAATTAAATACTTCTCTCCGGTGAAAGAGAAGAGGAAAGAGCTGTGTTTTTGGAACAGCAGCATGCCAAGAAACATTTCTCAAAGAAAAAGAGCAGTAAAGAGAACGGGAGAGAGGAACATGCATCTGACATGCAGTCATCCAGACGGAGGCCAATGTTTTCACCTTTCAGCGTGTCCCAAAGCCTTCTTGTTGTAGAATACACAGATAGAGCTTTGTTTAGCTGGAATTTGGTTGTGTGCTCCATGAGCATTCCCCAGACCCTCACTCACTGACCTCTGACCCCTACATGCACACACACAAACACATGCACACACACACTAATATGTGGGGATTTCTAGGATATACAGTATACAACATTATGCACAGTCAGACAGTACATTGTGCTGTGGAACTAGGCTCGATGCCAGTTTTTTTCCCTTATAAGCTACTTCTGTGTATGTGCATGCGTACAGTATGTGTGTGTTTTCCTGTCTCAGTATATAGATGTGTGTATATATATGTGTGTGTTAATATGTGAGTAAATTAGGGTGACAGTTGACATGGTCAGTGGCAATAATTTATAGGTAATTGCAGCTGGAGACCTACTGAACAGAGTAAAGTCAGTTTTTTGTGGGTTTTTTTATGTCAATCTATATGGCTCTATGACCTGTGATCCTGTGTCTTGTCTGTGACCTCATCAAAGAGAGACGAGAAAACAAGCATTCCTCTTGAGGACAGCAGCCATTCATCACTCCATCTTTGTCCCCTTTTAGAGCCTTCTGTCCGTCGTAAGGAGAAATCAATGTCTTAAAAGGACCGAGAGAGACACAAAGATACAGACACAAAGAGCACAGTCTCTCACACACACGCACACACACTCCACACTCTGCCATAACGAAATACAAAGAGAGAGAATCTGCGCGCAGCACTACTTTCTGAGTTTGCTGTGAGGCTGTAGCCATTGTTTGTACTCAAAGTACTTGACCTTGTGATGAAAGGAATGGAACAATTTGGCAGTGCTGCATTTAGAAGCTCAAAAATGGGATGGTCTCATTGTCCCCACTGAAAGTTGTTTATGACTTGAGGACTTTACTTGAATTCTTTTCTCCAAATGATCAAACTTACAAGTATATACATAATGTAAAATTACTGCAGTTTTATTCTGTGGTTATATTAGCCAGCTTTATCTCTGCATTTTATTTGCGCCCAAGGAAGAGCATCAGCTTCTCAGAGGATGATGTAGCCAGTTTGTGAGTGTAAGCTAGAGGCAGGTCAGAAAGGTATGACATTAGTAGTAGTGATAGTAAAAATCTACATATTCTACAATTAAGGTATATTTTCAGGGGGGGTATGTTGTGGAATTTATGACATTTGCCAAATGCTGAGTAATGTTCACTCACACAGTGTTTGGCTTGCAGCATGTGCTTGCGACTGCAGTGGTTAATCTACAGTGTTAGTGATATTTTGTTTTGTTGGTGAAGGGTTAATTACAGTTAACACTTGAATGCATTATGTATATATTTTATGTATCTATATTGATTATATAGTTGACAGTGTGTCATTGACATGTACAAACCAGGGAAATGTATCCCTCTAAATAACTGTAGTCGACCAGCTGTGTAATATCCGCGGGCTTGGAGGAGAGATCTCTGCCAAACCTGAAAGAAAGCTAATTTGTCCTCCTCAATATTCAGTGTGAATAACTGTGAATACAACAGCTGCAGCACACAAGTGCTCAGCAAAGTTTAGTGTCAGTTTTGTCTTTTCTGGCACGGTGTTCAGATTACTAAAACACAGTCTGTTTGATTCATACTAATGCATACCAGTCTATAACTGCTGTTGCTGATTAACACATGGGGACTGTTTTTCAGGTTATCCATTGTAAAATGGTTTGTCAAAACTGTTTCGTGTGTTTTACTGTACATCCGATGCATAGCTACTGGTGGTTTGGTTCATCAAACCTAAGTTGCATATTATGTAAATGATTTGAATAAAGTATATCCACCATTGCTTACAGTCAGTTAGAGGGTTACCATTTACTGTATGAGGTAAGGGGTGAAATTTTTGATCAGTTATCAAACTGCAGCAGTGAAATTGTATAGATTGTATTTATAATTATTTTCAACATATTTTGAACTTGAAGTGACAATACATAAGTTTTTTGCTTTAACTTATAATTATGAAGTAAATGTTGATTGCACAATGTAATGGCTATAAAATAATGACACCATCGGCATTCAGATTGGTTCCCTATAAGCCTATGCTTTCTCTGTGCAATTCTGTCTGCCACCGGGTACGATCTCCCAGGAAAATGAAGGCTCTATTGGCTATATTTGTTTACACTTTGACAAATTAGCACTGTTAAAAGTATGCTGAATTAGCTGTTAGCAGTTCCTATTTGCAGTGTACCCATTAGTGTGCAGACAACTGTCACTGGATTACTTTGATGCTGAACAAAACCTAAAAACGTTTTCTATGATTTCTAAGCAGATACACCTCTTTTGCGGAGGTCTGCGCTCTACTGAACTCATTTTCTAGTGATATTAGAAATAATTATTGACAAAAATGTACTTGCCATGATTACCATTACCAGTACTGATTGATTATAAATTGATAATTTGTACTGGTGTTGTTGATCTGCATACTTGTGAATGCCTGAGTTTTAGCAGCTTGCAAGTTGTAAAGTTAACGTTACCAGTGTGAACGTTGCATTTGCATGTAGAGATTTTTTAAACAGTTATCATGGCCCTTAATTGCCTCGTCAAACTCCGATGGCGAAAAAAAGTTTGCTTGTCTCAAAATAAATCGCACTCGTTTGACTTCTGTTTGAGGGCATATAATGTTATCTATTACATTCGCTAACCTGTCACTCTTTGAATTCTTTGAACAGGTCGACAAGTTGCTTTGCCAGGTTGGACGTGTTGGCTCCGTTGGTCTGCATGGGCTTAATACATCTTTTACAGACGGGCTTTGTGGTGTCCATGGGCTTGCCCTGACTGTCGATTATGTAAGCGGAATAACGTTAATGCCATATTTTGCTCTGTGCGTCTGCTTTGTCAAAGAGCCGTGGACGGTCGGCAAGAGCACTATGGCTGCAGGGAGTGGAAGCAGAGCGCTGCACACACACACACTGCCCCGCTGTCGCACATCGACGCAACTCATAGTAAATGCGGCTCTTATTAAAACACTGTCATTCTTACTGGTACTAATAAAATGGGGTATAGTACCGTTTTTAACGACAGGGTATTGCGATACCTTTCTAGTATCGGTATGCCGTGCAACACTAGTATCGTGTCTATGTGTTCAGATTCAGTGTTCAGAGTTATGACTCTGTTGATTTTCATATGAACAAGTAGATCGATCTGACTGGATCAGGACAGAAAATATGTTATCACCGTCTCTGTTGCGCAGTTTCTTTCATTTTGTAAAAACATAAAATAACATACCAACCCAGTTCGCTTTTCTCAACACATACTAAAGAATTTCCGTCTGCTTTCATGTCTCCATTATACACTAAATGAATGTATAAACTCACACTCTTTCTCCTACTCCCCCCACCACCCCAACGCCAACCCCTGCTGTAGTTAGGCTACTTGTGTGTGCGAAGCAGTACTCAAACTATACTATTACTCAATATAAAATTAAGACAATTTCACTTTACCTCTTCAGTGAACATGCTTCTTTCTTCTCTCTTATTTCCAAAGTGGTGCTGATAATTTTTTCACGGAAATGTGGAAACAAATTCAGTTTGTCCTGTGTTGTTGGTAGTTGCTAGGCTCTGACGAAAATGGAGAGCAATACGGATCTCTTTGTCTTATATCTTGTGTGTCTTATTTTCTTTCTTTTTTTTTTACTGCTATGGACCCTCTTCTGAGTCTGAAATAAAATTTGAATTAAATTGAATTGTCTTTGCAACAGTGGTGCCAACAATTGTACCACTAGGAAATGCTAGGTGGGGGGGAAGTTGAAAAATTGTCTATTGTCACTTTAAACTGAGTCAATACTGAGACGACATATTTATGCAGCTTTACATGACCATGAAAAGCAGAAGTGTACATCTAGGAGATGGTTTCATCACAATAATCAGTCATGTAGTGCTCAATCAACTGTCAAATGACACATCCCAAGGAGCATAGGAAATACAGGCACCAGCCCTCTGTCTCCACAGTGAATACCTGCAAACAATAACTGACATTGAGGAATCCTTTAACCGTCTTTGTCCTTAAACAGAGACATTTTTGAAGGGCCCTCCTTGCTAGCTTGTATTTAGCCTGGACTAAAAAGAAATCTGACAGGATGCATTCAGTACTTCAGGATAAATCCTTGTCATATACTGTCCTAAAAACTCTCTTAAAATATTTTGTTTTTAGTAGTGTTTCAGACTGAAATGGATGGATGTTATCTTGGTGTGGACCACCTCTGTAACAACAGGATGGTCTTCCAGCTGAGCAGAGTACGTCATATTCTGGTCAGACTCTGTCTAGAAGACAAAAAACAGCCCTGCATTAAAACAACCCAAGCGTCCGCATTGGTGGGGTAGCTTCAGGTACCAGTGACACTTGAGGTCTATAATACTATGAAACAAGATTTTACAACTTTGGAAAGTTATCAAGCAATTATTTTATCTTTTGCCAAACCGCTGTTCATGTGACAAAGTAATCTTGCACATATTTGATTGACCAGCGCAACTACTGGTTGACTGTGGGATCCTGTTCAAATGAATGAGGGGGCTGCGTTTTCTCCAAACGGCTGAAGTTAAGCTGCCTTCACATGATAAGAAATTTGGTCTTCGCTCACCGCGAGGTAGGGCGCAGAGCATAGCGCAGACAGAGAATGAGAGAAACACAGAAAATGAGTTTTTCTTCCATCCTCCCCTGCTTGAATGTGTTGCTTCTGGCTACGTCACATACAGCTGTTATGTCATTGGTTGAGCTTTGAAAGGTCAATGGCAATCGAGGTCAAAGCTGAATTAATTTAAGCTTTGAGCGCAGCACTCTGGTGGCAATTGCGGTGCGCCATGCCATGGGTAGCGCCATGCCATGGGTAGCGTTCCGCCGAGATGGGCACCACCGCTTTCCCCATAGAAAAACAATGGTACAGCCAGCGCAGAGCGGTTTTACAGCTGATCATATGTGGGCGGCTTTAGTCTGAACACAGTGAAAAAAGGCTGCTGGCCACAGTAGCCAACAGCAGGAGTTAGCAGTGACAACGACTGCAGTGCATGGGAAATGAGCGATTTCAGTGTTGTCAAGTGTTTGCTTGTTTCTTTTTATCCCACAACCTCCTCACAGTGCCTCTCTCTAAACAGTGAGTATGCTATGTGTCAGAGCTAATGGTCAGACCTACTGGGGCCTGCACACACAAGAAAGCACCTCCAGTGTCATCCTCCCCAGGGCAGCAGTGTGTCTTTCCGTTCTAGCATTTAGTTCTTCAAATCAGGAATATTGTAGGTGCCCCAGGCAGAGTGTAGCTTGAAAATCACTTTTTATAAAATTATGGCATCATATTCACAAACATTCTCAAAATACTTTCAAAGAGCTTTTAATTTAGCTTTTAACTAAATCAGGAGTGGTTTTAGAGAAAAGTTTTAGACTGACTGTGAGTTTGGGGTGCAGAACAGATACAGAACAGAACAGTTCAGATATATATTTACCATCTTTAAGAGTAACGTAATGGTTTTGTG
The DNA here is from genome assembly GCA_003416845.1 of Oplegnathus fasciatus. Taxonomy (NCBI): domain Eukaryota; kingdom Metazoa; phylum Chordata; class Actinopteri; order Centrarchiformes; family Oplegnathidae; genus Oplegnathus; species Oplegnathus fasciatus. Next base: position 188,879 of record NTHP01000435.1, on the reverse strand, counting down.
TGTTCTTTTGATATTTCTGCCATTTTTGCAACATTTCACTTATTTATTCTGTTGGGATGCGTTGAAAATGACTTACATTACTAATCTTACATACAGTGTAATGACTATTCATAATATGATTTGTAGCCTGCATACAGTATATTTGGCTGCAATAAGGAGCCAATGGATGTGTCCCAACATTAACTCTGACTACATTGGAGAAGTCTGCTGTATCCATTAATGCTGCTGTTTGCTTGCAAGGTAAAGAAATCCAGTGGGACTTAAAGTAATTGAGGCTATGAAATAGCATTCATGACATAATACCTGTAATTCACTGAGTGGGAAACATCTCTCTGCTGGTTTGAATTTTTGTGTCTTTGCAGCTAACGAAACTCCTATGTGTGCTCTGATAGCTTTATAGTAGGAGAGAAGCATAAATAGTTCTAATACTATAGCAAAATGTAAAAAATTGTGTAACCTTTGTCTTTTACGTGTTTATTAATCCACGTTTCTCTCTGCCTGAATAGTGTCTTTCACTGGAGAGAGAAAACTGCTGACAAAGTCACTAGAAGTCACAAGAACTTGCTGTAGAGACGGACTCGTAGCTTTTTTCTTTTTGTTGAAACAAGAATAAGACCTACAAAGTTCGGCAGTATTAGAGGAGATGCAAGCACGTGTTCCTGGTTCACTGTGATGTCTTCAGACATTAGGATGCCTCCTATTGGCCACTAGGGGCAGAGTGGCTCACAGTTATCTCAAGGAAATTGAATCGAACGCAACTGGATTTTTGGTTTTGTCTGTGAAGACGTTTCACCTCTCATCCAAGAGGCTTCATCAGTTCGTGCTCGTTTGACCAGTCTAGCCTGGTCAAACGAGCACGAAGACACAGACAAAACCAAAAATCCAGTTGCGTTCGATTCAATTTCCTTGAGATAACTATGACCTGGATGAATGAGAATATTCACAGGCTTAGTGGCTCACAGTGAACAAGTGAATGAGTGATCTAAAAAGAGAATGATTTCACGCATTTTACTCTCTGGACAGATCACACACTCAGCATCTAAAAGTCACACATTTATGGAAATATTTTACATATGTAACATTTTTATTTGTCACTTACGTTTTAAATAAAATTTGTTTCAAAATGCTTAAAAACAGTATAGCATGATAGGCATGTGGCATTGTTTACATCAGATAAAGTTTTTGCATTGGTTTTGCTGTAAGGACGTCATTCACAGGTGGGTTTGATATTGTGTGCGTGTGTGTGTGTGGTACTTTGTAATGGATCAGTATGAATGCCTCGTTAGCAAGCGCCACTGAAACCCTGTAGGCCCTTCAGAATATGAGTACCATTTTAGAGAGCAGCTTTTGCTGTCGCATTCTAACTACCACTTACACAATACGTTCTGCTCATACATACACACACACACACACACGCACACACACATACATTAGCCCACGCACATATACTCAACAAGCACTTGTGTGTGTGGGCAGCTGGCTGAATTGATGAAACGGGATTCTGCATCCTCTGGGGAGCAGAAACACACCACTCTGTTTAGCATCAGAAAGGCTACATTCACTCTTTTCATCTGAGAGGTGAACTGAGGAATGCCCTCAAGGTGTGGACCGAGGGATAAAGATGGTTACAGGGGTGTGGTGTAGGGTTTAGGTGGCTGGCAGTCCCTACCTTTGGTGTTGTGTTTCTTGCTCTCCCCATTTCTCTTTCCTCTCTTCTACAGTAAATCTGTCCGTCCTCTGTCAAAAACTCACACGAGGCAGAGAACAGAGGTTACAACTGTAAACAGTAGGAGATCTTTTCATATTCTCCGTTTCCCCTCTCCTCGTGTCTGTCATGTCCCCGGTTTGTTTGGTCTCTCTTGTTTCTCTCCTCTACCCTCCGCGCCCCTCCCTCCCCCCTCTCCATTTTCTTATCAAACAAAATGGCACTGAAGGGAGCACACACACGCACACACAAAGGCACAGGTAGCAAAGTTTCTCCTGGAGTTTTCACAGCGAAAACCAAACAAAACATAAAACGGGGCTAACGCAAAAGAGTGAGGGTGGCAAGGAGGAGGAGGAGGAGAGAAGAGAGGGAAGTTATTTTCTCTGGTTTTTGAGGCTGTGCTGCATGTACTTCTGACAGGTGGGAGGGGAGATGAAGCGTGCATTGTGTTCGCTTGCTAATTAGCATCGTTAGTGGGGCCCATGCGCTGTGAATGGCAGAGATAGTATTAGTGAGGTTTATGCACAGTGAGTGGTAGAGATAGGGAGAATAGAGTGTGGTACAGGCAAAAGCTGTATATGCTAACGCTACATTAGGTCTGATAAACTTGCAGGTCTTTAATGGACTCAGCAGGGGAGGGAGGAAAGGAGGGGAGGGGAGAGCAAAGAAGTGTAAAGAACTGTACACCAGTCTGCTTCAGGCTTTCTTTTCAATACTCTGAACACGACCTCTATGGAGCTCATAAAACCACGGTGACACACGCATAAGATAATGAGCCATTGTGCGTGTGTGTCTTTTATAGAGGTTTGGGTGTAGTGATTTTGAGATCAGACTTCTCTCCTTTCACCTTACCCCCTGAGGGTCAGGTTACACACAAGGTGTAGGTTACAAGCCACTGGCTATATGAATAGTCCTGTTAGCCTAGCATTCATATTGCAAACACACAAGCACATGCAAACACACACACTTTTGATTATTTTGAACAAAAACGGCATTTCCGAGAAGCAAGTACTTTGGGTTATATTCAATGCTGTTATGTGTATCACAGTAATAATATGTGTGTATGCATGAGTATGCGTTCGCGTGTGTGTGTGCGGCACGCAGACCTGGGAGGTCACATAAAACTGTCAGCATCATCCAATCACCCAGTTTTTTTTCCATACTGCCCTTTACCCCCTCCCTTCACTCCCTTCCACTCTCTTTCTTTCACTCTCTTCATTTCATCCCCTCCAGTGTCAAGAAAAGGCCCTTGAGGCTGTCTTGCTCTCTCTTTCTAGGTAATACTCATGCGCGCGCGTGCACACACACACACACACACACACACACACACAC
>NTHP01000435.1:170573-185715 GCA_003416845.1 Oplegnathus fasciatus | reverse complement strand
CACACACACACACACACACACACACACACACACACACACACATCCTCTCTAAAGGACCCCTGAGAGAGAACCATCAGAGCAGTTTGGAGGGATGGGAGGCATATTGTTAGGGGTGGAGTTTTCAAACAGAAACATCTCAATGGAGCCTCGTTCCATCCTCTGAATGGGCGGATGGGTGTGAGTGAAGGGGGTGATGAATATTAAGTAAGGTGTAATAGCCAACACCCACCTCTCCTCGTCCCCAGGAGACTCAGGAATCACTATGAGATACAAGACAAGGGTCACATGACTGATGGAGACAGCTGAAGGCATGTAGCCTACTGCTAGCCGGGCTGCTTGTACTGTGAAAATCAGTGGAGAGCTGAACTATCCCTGAAAGATGATAGATAAAAAGATAAAAATGACTGAAAGTCTAATTTTCACTGCCAGGGGGTCGCCTTATGTTATTATTTACCAGTATGAATGCTGAAACTCAATAATAAAATACATAGAGCTCCAGTTTGAGTCTCTCATATAATCATTTTTACAGTAAAACGTTTACTTGTATTACATGGGAGTCACAGTAACAAACAATACACATATCTTAAAAACTTACCTTCATTTAGTTTTAACAAAGCAATACTTTATTTCTGTGATTTGAATGTAATTATCAATGCAAAACTTTCAAGATTATGAGATGATTATAAATCTGTCAGAAACAATATGGGGCTAAATAAAGGCTGGTAGCTAACGCCAAAATATGGAATTACATTTATACACCTGAATATTTATGAAAATATAACCCTTTCTTTAAGCAGATTTTGAAAGTAGCAAGGGTTTTTAAAATTAAAAAGAGAAGTTTGTGAGGTAATCTAATGGTGTTTTCATGGTGGGCTCTGGGGGGACGTCAGTTACCTTCAGGACACAGAAGATGAATAAGAGAAGGATTTTTAAACTGATTGACAAATTGTAGTGCTGTTAGAAAACACGCTTTTTTCACAGATCTGGCTGATGCTCTCCTGAAGGGTGTAGATCAGCTGTCTCATCTGGCTCTCTGATCACTTATTTTGTGTTTTCATATAGCATATCACACAGCACAGGTGTTGCCAATGACATGTCCTTGTGTTTTGTCAGGCAACTGCACAACTATAGAAAAGCTATTTTCTGGAGGATCACACAATGCTGACTAGCTAAGGCCATGTTTGGACAAACAACAGCACTACCTGAAAAAATGCAGCCCCCTCATTGATTTCAATGAGACCTCTGGCATTGGCCCAGTGGGGTGGTGGTGGTGGTGGGAGGGGGTTGCCAATGCAGAGTTGGCTCAACTTTTGCTGCAACACAATGTAGCATACACTGTCAGTGGGTTTTCTAATTGAAGTCCTTTACTTACTTTAACTTTGCTTTAATGGACGCGGCTGATCTGTGACTAGAGACACTCCGCTAGGTTTAACTGTTGAAACCTTTATAGAAATAATACATACATACATAATTCTCAATCACCTCTGTAGTGTTAGAAATATGACAAATGCTCAACAGTTAACATATGATGCATAGTAAACAAGTGAAAAAGAACAATAAACATCAATAGCAGAACAAAGAGCCCCTCTGAAGAAAAAACAGACACACACATTTTCTCATTCTAACAAAAAATGAAGCAGATTTTTTGAGCCACTGTGGCAGCAAAATGCTGCCGTACTTTGCTTCTGTAGGTCTTCAAACTGAATTTCAGCTTGAAGCTGAAAAGCTACGGTGCACTTCGATTTACATTCACTGTACCTGACATAACCTCAGTCTTTCTTTTGTGTCTAGCTCATTCAACCCATCAACCTTCTAGGTATTTAATGGTTCATTTCTATTTTTATAGAAAAGAAATCTGTTTATATACGTTGTTGAAAAAAACGGACTCCTTTGAGAAGCTGACGCGGCTACACTGGGCTTTATGTCTGGCCCACTGGCTGAGTGAGTAGCACAGTTTGATTGAGAAATCAAGAGGACTGCGTCAAGCAATTGCTTTATTGGAATGGTGCATGTATGAGATTACAGTTTACAGTGGCTTTTTGGCTCTGATGAGCACTTCCCTCATTATCCCCAACTTCAGTGCATTACAAATCCCTTCAGATAACAACATGTTGCAGGCCTCTATCATCCTCATACAGTACAGCAGAAGAGCATTTCATTACACTGTCACCCGTCATAATCCTCGGACCAGCGTGGCCCTCACGGAGCATCAAACAGATGACTCTGAAACAGAGAAAGAGAGAAGGATGAGGGAGCCAGGGATGAAGAGGCGGGGGGGCGGCGTAATGGCGTGTGTTTGTAAATAATCTCTCTGTCACGGTGGTAAATAGCAGTTTATTTAACAAGCATCACATCACAGGAGCGCTTCCACCCTCCACCGCCCCGTCTCTTCCTCTTCCTCCCCTTCATCCCTCTCTCCTTCCCTCCTCTCCTCTGCTCTCGTCTCGGGTTCTGCGGTTACAGCAGAGCATTAATAATAATAACAATGATAAACAGAGAGGAGAGATAACCACAGTAGTGTGTGTATAAGAGGCCCTCGCGCTCAGCCAGCTTACAGCGCTTAGCCCCCATTAAAGATGGGATGCGGAGGGGCGGGTGGGGGGGCAGCAGGAAAATAAGAAGCTGTTATTTTGCATGATATTAACCACATGAAAGCGCGCGGCTGCCGAGGACAGTAAAAGTCGCTGAAGAAGACAGAGGGAGGGTGCAAGAGAGGGAGGCTCGGTGGAGGAATAATGTAAATAGCGGCTGGCTGAGTTATCGGGCATAGCACTGTCAGACGTGTGTGCATGCATGCGTGTGTGTGTGTGTGTGTGTTATCGTACGCAATGCTGTCAGACGGCCCATTGTTTGGGAAGCGATAAAAGGCAATTTCCCAGAGTCCCTTGTAGAACCACACGCTCGGCTTAATTTGAGGGCCATTTTCCGTGACGGTGTTGACAGTTTATACATCTCTCTCCTTCTTTCTCTCTCCTTTTCTATATCTCTCTCTCTCCCTCTCCTGTGTTCCCTCGCTTCCTCCGCTCATCCTTCCTGTGTGTGCGTGCACACTTTGTAGTAAAGAGGCTTGTATTCATGTCTGTGTTTATTAGTATCTCACCCCCGTGTTTGGCATGTTCCCTTTGAGGAAGCAACAATACCTGATAGTCTAATACCTGTCAGCACACACACACACACACACACACCCCACACACACACAGAGCCCTCCACGTCTGATGGGAATGTTTTTCCCTCTGCCCTGTCTTAATCTTGCCCTGACACAGAGCATTGTGAGCTGTGCTGCGCTGCCATCAGAGGAGAGCATGTCCTCTCATCATTCTGAGAGAGGGCCTATTAGAGGAGCTGAGGATGATGGGAGGCAGGGAGGAGAGAGGGAGAGAAGCGAGGAGATCGCAGGTTCAGGGCAGGATAATTGACATGGAGGCTCCCATTGCCTGCGGAGGAGGTTTTTCTCTGCAATGCCTTTAGTGAGAGAGCAAACAAGATATTGTGCACAAACACACATACGTGCACGCTTGCAAACACATGTACAGTACATTCATGCACACACACACACACACACACACACACACACACACACACAGTATGTGAGCAAACGGCTTACTGTTCTGTTTGTGTGCAGTAGTGTGATTAACTCAGTTGCACTGTTTGCTAAACTTTAAGGCTCAAGGCCATGTAAATGAAACTGATGCCTAACATCCAATTTAGTGACCTTGGTGACGCCAGATTTTATTTTTACCTTTCTGTTTGCGTGATTATTTAGATAGATGATAGATTATAGATGGAGGATGTTAGTCATCTGGGGAAAAATTGGAAATTGCAGTGCTACAGCAGCCAAATCAAAAACAAAAGAGCAAGGTAACAAACAAGATACAATAAAAGCTGAGAATAGAGCGTAAAAGTAAAGTGAACTGAATACACACTCTACAATGACAATGATATTGGATGATTGAACCTGAAGTGATACTTTCATTACTAAAATTACAATCAGAAATGTTTTACCTGCCACTAATTATGTCACTGTCTCACAAACAGCACATCATCATGTATATCCAAGCTTTACCCATAGAAAATATACACTATGTAACCTGTGGACATTGCGTCTTGACAGCACAAATATAATGTTGCACATGATAACTATCTCTGCCTGTTTTCTTGGCACCCAGGCCTGGACAAAGGCAGGATGAGACTGTACAGGAGCTGTTGCGTTTCTTCTTTTTAAGCTTCCAACTCGAGTAGCAACAGAGTAGCTCAGGCAAAGATAAAGCTGCGCGGCTATCTGCTTACCATAATCTATAACCTATAAAAAGAGAAGAAAAGACTCCTGGCCATTCTATTCCTTAACTCTGTTATCATTCTTCAAAGCTGAGCTCTCCTGCTTTCTCTCCTGCTCCAAGGCTGTTTTATTGTATTGTCGAGAGGAAGTATTCTTATTGTATGTATTTTTTATTATTATATTTCATTGTCTGTGGAGAATTCCCCACACTGGTGGTCTGGTGAACAAAGCCAATGAGGTGGGTTTGATAAAGACACACATTTAGAGTTTGATGGGGCACTATCTGCCCTTTCTGTGTGATAAGTCAGCTTTCAGCGAAAAGTGGATTAAAATAAAATCTGTATATGCCACAGTCTATTCAGTCTCACAGAGTTGCAGACAGCAGAATAAAGGCATAAAGTCTTTAAAAAGTAAAATGAAAGATTTCCTTATTATCTAAAGGCAACAAGTTTAAATGTAAATGTCTTGACTTTTGGTAGAAAGACTCAATAGACTTTGTGTTGTTTGGAAGGCCTGTGTACAAACTCCTCTCCTCTGCTCTCTCCTCTCCTCTCCTCTCCTCTCCTCTCCTCTCCTCTCCTCTCCTCTCCTCACTACCTCCTCTCTGTTACAAATGGCCCCACGTAGGAAATGAGAGGATTGTTATTTCAAACTTAATAATGTTACACGACTCCATCAAGACAACGCTGCTCTATCAAACTCCCACAATCTCCAGAGATAATTTAATCACCAAATGCCAAACTGCCACGCCACATTTAGGTGTAATTTTCATCCATGCAAAGGTAATTTGTTTCAGTATTATGAATTAATTAAAGCCTAACGAAGATGGAGAAGGCTGTAGAATGTCTAATCAACAGGCCCTTGAAGACTGATTGATTCTCTCTCCTCCACACTCTGGCCTATCATGCTCTGTCCTCCTTGTTGCCACATCTTCTGTTGCTTTTTCCCACCGTTGCTCCACTTTTTTCTCTCAATGACTGTCTATTTCTCTCTTTATCGGATTGTCCTAGATTTTTACGAGTGCAATGCTTTAGACGTCACCAAAGCAGAGGTGAGGTTCCATCCACTCAGTAATCTGCTCTCTGTTTTTGACAGACTAGTTTCCAACTGTCCGCCTGTCTGTCAGTTGCTGCCTCTGCATGCATCTGCACCGTCTGTCTACATGCCGTACAAAAGACACCTCTGTACTGCGTCACACTGTATTATTTTAATCTCCCTCGCAGCTTTTCTTGTTCAAATGCTTTATGGTATTTGTTGACATTTAAACGGCCCTCGATACATTCCTTATTCCTATATGTGCCCGTATGCATCAGGGTGGAACCATGTGTCACTCAATCATTCTTGCAGCTGCTTGTCCCGGGGGCCTGGACTTTGTTTTCACATATATGCACAAGCCGCAGGGTACGTGAAAGCGTCCTTTTCACCCCTAAACACTCACTCACAGACATATAGTGCAGCAAAAAACACACTACACCATAAATCAAGGTTAGAACACGCCAAAGTCATACACAGACAAGCCCTTCTCACGCACACACCGCACATGTCAGGTGTTATCTGTGTTTCAGATCTGCAGACCTGTACACTGTGTATAGTTTCCCCAAACCACACACACACACACACACACACACACACACACACACACACACACACAGGCATGCACATGAAAATGCTCACACCCAGACACATACAGTAAATACAACAAATGCCTTCTCATCTACCAATAACAACATACCTCACATCCAGTTCTCGCTAATGTAAATATTTATCCTGCATGCTTGAGATATTCAGCTACGTGGTCGAGACAAAAGCTTCCAGGTTTGACAGTGCATAGACAATCTAGGTTAACCGTGAATGAATGAATCCTGCAACTTGCAAACACCAAAAAACACAATCAGGGATTACGAAAATGCTGAAAAGACAGAGTGTCTTAACTTTCAGCTTTTGTAAGTCATGTATCCAACACGGAAAGGTGAATGTAGACAGAGATAGCTGTAGGTGCATTCCTTTACTGTAGAGAGAGAACAAGGTGAGCAGAGCCTGTGGTCAGTGTGGAACTGGTAGAGCTCAGATAAATCAACTCTGTAAAACAAACACTGTTTAGTGACAGGCACCAGGGTGTGTGTGGGTTTGTTTGTATGGGTATTGATTTAGGTTCTATGAGGCACCATGGGAAATGCAACAGGGAGTGTCACTGGACAAACACAACGTCATAACCTAGTGCTCAGACAGGCCTCTATTTAAAGGGTCAGTTCACACTAATTACAAAAAAACAACATATTTCCTTAACAGTATGAAACCATGCGGAGAGTTTTTCTATTATTTGCCATCATTTTGAGATAACTTCCACCACCACCCAAATAGAAAGGACGTGAATGGACTTTTCGTTTGTGATGCTTATAGCACTATTTTTAGTCAGCACCAATGTGTCTTCCCTAAAACAATGTCTCTGTTTCTGTGGCTGGTCCACAGACATTGATGTGAGCAGTTTTTAGTATTTTCGGAAGAAATGTATGTGAGGTTTGTGGATTATTCACATTGCTGTTGTGAATATAATTTTTAGATGCTTTGAGCACCACAAACATATCCTGGGGTGATGGCAGCAGTTTCAGGGGCGGAGGTTTCAGAATTTTAGCAAATGAACCACTAGAGGAAAGTCAGATTTGTGTACTTACGCATCTTCAACAGTATGTTTCAGGATTTCCACTCAGGAGCCAAAACGAGATCCAAAGCTCATAGTTATAATTCTTACAATTTCAGTCATGGTTGATTTGGCGACACTCATGGTGGTAACAGCAAGCGCAGCTTAATACTACAAGTCCCAGAATTCTTGGGGCAGCAAACATTCCTTGAGCAGGTACTTTGTCAGAAATACTGAAGAACAGTAACTGCTTTGCCTTTTTACAGTGCAGCCAAACAAACCAATGATGGTTACCTTGCTGAGTTGGAGGTTTCACGGCCGACCTGCTGCTCCTTCTTGTTCTGTTACTCCCTGCAATACTTAAAATGATCCGCTGTCCAAAAAACTGTGAAACCTATAGAGAGGTAATTATTGAATGTAAATAAATTGAATGGCTATTGCTAAGAAAATGTCGACTATAAATAGTATCATAAATTGGGTTTGATTTCATGAAAATCGTAAGGATTGTAACTTTATTGATATACAACATTGTTTGTTTTTCTATTATTTCTGAAGGTTTCAGTCCTGTTTGCCCCTGTTTTAGGCGCGAACATGCGTGTGTGTTTGTGTCTTTGTGCACATAGAGTTAAAATGACCCCAAGATCTCCTGCTGTTAATCATACTGTGGTGACACGAAGTAGATGACCAATTAAAAATCCTTGGGCAAATACCCAATCAGAGCTGTGCTCTGAGGGTCCTCCACGCCACAGTCTGCCACTGCGTTTTCACAGCCCTTTTCCCTTTCTGTTCTCTCCATCACGCTGAGCGACAGGGGTCTTTTCACCACACATGGACACACAACACACACATGAACACATGCAAAAAACACATGCACGCACGCACACATAAACGCAGCACACCTTATTACTCTTTATTAATCTGCAGGGCGTTAATTGAAACCCCCCTGAGTCCGAGCCGTACCTGCATTCCCTCTCTCATTATCAGTCAAGGTGCCTTTGGGGGAAGAAGAGAGGGGGATGGTGGTGGAAGGAGAGGACTCCAGAGTCTCCTGTGACAGGCCAGTTGTACATCCACAGATCTGACTGAATTAAACTTAAACAGTCAGTTGGCATCTGCTTCCTCTTCCATCAGTGGAAAAAAAGATGCCTGGGGCAAAACATGTGGATCTATGAATCTGTACGTGTTCGGCACGTGCAGGGGTTGATAGCAGACTATCAGTCTCTCATCTCGAATGTGACCAAGATTGGGTGCATCAAAAAAACGCAAATACTCCAAACTGCAAGTGGTTACAGTTTGTAGAATTTGACCTCTTTTTTTTTCTCATTTTTATAAAGCTGTCAAAACACCAGTTATGAACCGAAGTGTACTGACAAGCGACACAATCACTGTTTCTCAAATTTCCCATTGAATGTTATTTTTTTTTGTCAGAATGAGCAGCGTTTTGATTCAGTGTTTTTGTTCTGCGTGATTACATTACCAGATTTCAGCTGGTTCCACATGTTGAAGTTAATAACAATTTAAACAGAGATCTGCTGCAAAACTCACAACATGCAAATGTTACAAGACTTCTGTGACAGTGTTTGATGGCTGAAAAGAAATAAAGCAGGAAAGGAGAGCTCTTAAAGCATGCAAGTCAAATAATATTATATTAGAGGAATGGTTTAGTTGGGACAGGTTTAATTAGACATACAGTATGAAGGAGCTAATAGGTGTTTAATAATTCATACTATTTAAGAAAGAGTGCAGCCGATCAGAAGACCTGGAGGTTGGCATTTCTGCTCGGTTTTCATCTACAATGGAACATTTTATGATTGATGTGTTTCTGCTTATCACAGGTGTGGAGACAAGCATCTTCTTAGACTTTTGCCAGTAGTTATGGTCCAGCTTTAGACTTTAAAATTAGGTCAGGGTTCAGTTTACACAGGCATCGCTGGCTATGGAAGCGTATATATAATGCCAAGAGGCTAAAGTGTGTATGAGTAAATTGTGTTCTTGCGTGTGTGTGTGTGTGTGTGTGTGTGTGTGTGTGTGTGTGTGTGTGCAAGAGCATGCGTGTGCGCCAGGAGAGAAGAGGATCCGATTAGTACTACTCTGAAAGTAATTACCTTAATTAAAGCAGTAATGTGTGGAGACAGAGGGGAGGAGAGGGGGAGAGGAGGGGGGAGGCAGGGGAGAACCTGCCATCTTTTATGGGGCAGTTTAGGGACTGTGTGATTTAAGGGGCACACTCAGCAGTGGGCAGAAAGAGAGGGAGGGAGGGAGGGACAGTTGGGGATGAAAGAAAAGTGGGGGTGAGTAAGGATAAAAGCAGGGTTTTGTTATGGGAGGATAGGTGGAGGTGAGGGGGGACGGTGGGTGAGGGAAGGAGTGATTATGGGAGAAAAAACAAGATCAGTTCTTACAGAGATCTGGCCAACAAGACAGCTTCATCCCTCTTCGTCTATCATTTTCTTCTACTGTGGGCAGACTTTTGTTTTCACCTTATCTCCAAATATACTTTCCTCACACCCACACACTTACACACACACAAGGGTGTTTCTTCACGACTTTTGAGGACTATACATAGACTTACCCTAACCCTAACCATAACCGCTACTTGCCTGAACCCAAACCCTAACCCGCACCTTAACCTAACCCTAACCTTACCCTAACCTTAAAACAAGTCTTCACCCCAAAATGCAATGATTTACATTATGGGGACCCGCATTTTGTCCCCATATGGGAGGCGAGTCCAGGTTTATGTCCCCACAATGTGAGTAAACACGCCCACACAGAAAACAATTCACAATAGCCTCCATTACACACTTTTTTACCTTGTGTTACAAAGCGTCTATGCTGGGCCTTATCTGGCCTGGCATATGACAGATTGCTCAACACTTCCTTTGTAACATATTCGTNACACACACACACACACACACGCTGTATGAACCAGTGCCAATGTGTTTGTGGTTTTGTGTGAGAACCTGGTAAACCCTACAGGCCTTTATTCAGGTACAGACATTACACGTCACTGCAGGTTGCAGTGGAGGCTAAACACACATTAATGTCATTTAGCCACGTCCCAAAATAAGAAATATAATTTACAAAGTGTCCCCTGGTGTCCTTCATTTTGTCCCCACTCCACTTCAATATACTGTACATGCATTCTTCATTGTTTTTTTTGTTTGTGTCCTCAAATATTTAATGTTCTTTTCTTCAGCTGTGCCACTAGCTATCTCTGCCGCACTCACCTTATCACTGATAAAATGTTTTCCCATATTTTGTAAGGCTGAACACTTAATTGTTGTGAATGTTTTTCTCTGTACTTTCCAAGGCCCCACACTCTTTGAAGTCCATGGTCTGCACTGGCCTTGCACTTGTGCATGTGTTTGTGTATGTGTGTGAACTTGGCTCTGCGCGTTAATGTGTATACTATTGGTTCTTCAGACCCAGACAAAGAGATGGGGAGCAGCTCGCCCATTTGCATGAGTTGGAGGTCTCATCATAATGGTTGGATAATGGAAATCGAATAACAACCTACAGAATACAGTCAGTGCTGTGTCCTCGCGCCACGTAAAGCTTACAGGTGTGTGTGTGTCTGTGACTGCACATGTCAGCATTTGAATCGCAAGTGAAATAACATCTTTGTGATAGAGTGATAATGAAAATAATAACATCCCTGACAAAATATTAATAAAGGTAATGATGAATGCCATATTTCTCAGAGAGATACATCAGAGGCGTCTTGGTTAAAAGAAAACAGTGGCCGGCGTCTCCCACACCCTCAAATTATCTGCCGCTTTCACATTTCACTGATAGCATAGATGAGAGCTGAGGAAAATGGACACACAATTATGCTCACTTGTCGTATATTAATACTGCTTCTTGACATCTTCCATGGACCCTGAGCTGTCATCTCTTTGTCTGCTTTAATTGAAAATTAATGGTTAGTACGTTGCCAAGGCAACCGCGGCAGTGGTGGTGGGTAGCGAGCCACATTCAGACAGACACCAGTGGCATTGTTTGTCCTGTCTGACCTTGGAAGTCAGAAAAAAAGAAAGAAGAAAGGCAGAGGAGGACAAAAAAGACATTAAAAGGAGAATAGAGAGGTAAGGGTTGAATGTTGTGCATTGGAGCGAGGGAGAAAAATAAAATAAAGTTATTATGGCCGTGTTTTGGCCAGGTAGAGAGAGAGAAAACTGCGGTAGGGGTGACTGAGGAGGAGAGTGAAGATATGATGTCAAAATGCCAAATGGGGAGAATTATGTTTGAGTAAGAAAGCAGAAAAAGGCCTAGTGATTCTTCTCCGGAGTGACAGGATTACCTTTGTGCTGATGGAGTCATAGGGCACCTTATGGCCCCATAATCATCTGGACACAGGTGTGGGAGGGAGCGAGTGTGAAAGAGAGAAATCGCGCGCGTGTGTGTGTGTAGAGGAGTACGGAACATGTTGGTCCTAATGTTTACAAATCCATCAGCGTGGACACGGTGCCAAATGGACACTGACTTCAGGGCCAGGCATCTGTAGATTGACAGAGAAGCTGATGGACATCACACAATGTCCTCCAGTGGCGAGCTCTGTGGGCCAAGATGAGGAGAGGCACACGGGGTTACAGTGGACATGATGAAAAATCATTTCTAAAAATATAAAAATCATTTACAACTCTGATTTACTCTTGGAAGATGTCAGCAGGTATGGTGCTTTTCATCATTAGCGGACTTAGATGAGAAAATAGATTGTACAATTGAATACCTGTTCAAGTGGCATTTTTAAATTGAATGCACAGAATAGATATAACGAATGTACTTTACCCCTTTATTTTTATTGCTGAGTCAATACTGGATGTTTATAAAATCATATGTTTTTAATATACATCAAATATTGACTGAGAAAATGTTTTACTGCAAGGAAGAAACAATATTTGGTTAAAATAACTGTTCAATCATTTCAACTTTTCCTACAATACCCAGTGTTCATTGTGAAGATTTTATGTACAATCACACAAAGTTCTTCCAGCCAGTCGTGGAGCTAATAAAATAGTTTATTTATTATTTGTTTGTTATGGAATATTCAAAGAGTATTTTTTCCTGACTTTCCACGTCTCCCTCTAGAGCAGCAGAATGCTTGATAAAACTCTTTTTGACATTTCACGTGATAATGCACATAGCGCTGAACCAGATTTTGATGCTGATTATTGGCAAAGCTCCCACCTTAACTTGCAACAAGTTGCTGCACAAAAATGATATTGATTGTGGTGGACTGCAGACTGCGTGTGTGCTGTAGGGCCGCAGCTAACAATTATTTTCATTATGGATCAATATGCCAATTGATTACTTGATTAATTGCTTGGTCTATTAAATGTTAGAAAATAGTGAAAACTGCCCATAAAAATTTCCTGAAGCCAAAAAATGACATCTTCAAAGCGCTGTTTTGTCCGACCAATAGTCCAAAACCCAAAGATATTCAGCTTACAAAATTATGAAACAAAGAAAAGCAGCAAGTCCTCACATTTGAAACAATGAAATACATTTTCTGACATTTGACTAATTCATTAATCGACTAATCGTTTCAGCTCTTGTGTCTTCTGAAGCTTATTAAAAGAAGCTTATTAAAAGATCATGCTCACAAATGTTAGAAATCAGTTTCATATCAGCTGGCTATTTGATCTGGGGACGGCACGTGGGTTAGCATACTTTTTGAATGCTGTATCTCCTGAAGTTTTATTTTTCTCTATTTATCTGTATAATTTAACATGATCCCCGTGATTGAAAAAATAACTTTTAAATACCTTTGACTGACAAATGAGCCAATCTGATAACCAAAGGCATCTTTCATATGAAACCCTTGTTAAATTACTATTCAAAAGATTTTACCCGGGACATATCATTCAAAAATCTGCTTAACACAGTTACACACTGATATTAACATACTGAGGCACATGTCCTTTATCTGCTTCCAGTCCTGCTTGGTGGATGTTATGTCGTGCTTTTCAAACTGTAGCTCAAAGGGTGAATATTGTCAAAACTGTGTCTTCAGAGACAAAAAGCACAGCAATGCTTCATAATGTGGTGTCTTGAGTGGATCCTCGGTGACTGGATTAGTTGAGTCAGTCGTATGTAACGTATTCACAATTTAAGTCCTCTCTTTGCTTTATTGTGGAATGACATCCTGCACTGTTTTGCAGCACTCGCTGCTGTACCTGTATGTGAACAAAGCTTGTGTGTATTTGTAAGCGTTTGCTTGGTCGCAGCTCAAGTTCACCCACCAGCCTGACTGCACTTGTGAAGAGATGGTTTGAATGAATCATGCTGCATATACAATGCATTTTCAAAAACATTTAGCTGCCAGCACACCCTCTACACTGCATACACAATACTGCTTTTCTTATGGTTTGGAAGCTCCTAAAAAAGTGGACTGATAATAAATCTAACACACTCTAACTGATACTTCTGGGTTGGAGGCCAGTTGTTTGTGCATGTGTATGTACATAGATGTACCAGCAGTTCTGTGTGCATATTTGTGTGTTGCCCATCATTGTGGCCAAGATTGAAAAGCTCTCCAAGGGCTGGAAGGTCATGGCACATTTATTGATTGGAACTTTCGTATGCAGACATTTTGCGAAGGTTGAACGCCTTTCCATTCCCATTGTGGATTCTGTTACAAATGTGACAATACGCTGCTTTTGACAGGTCACATAACAGGTTTTCGCTTTAGCAAAATTCTCCAGAAATGTTTTTTCGCAGCTTTCACACCATATTTTTACATTTCCGTCACCCGGAGCAGACCAGTCCACAGTAACACATTGAAGTGAGCCACAGCTTATGGTAACTAGCATCCAAATGTTCAAATTATGTTGAAGAAGCCCAATGCGTTCTGCTTAATCATACTGATCCTTCAGCATCAGTAGATACTTGACATGTTCCCTAGTGATGCTCTGTCGGGCCTCTTTTGCAGCAATCTTCACTTCTTGCATTGTTTGAGGACGATTTGCCTTCTCTCTGATCTTATTTGTTGGTGGCATTATTTCCCAACAATAAGGACTGCCCTGCACTGTTGACTAGGGCCGTAAAGACAAAATGGACACATTTGTCAAAAAAATATTTTTCCGATTAACTCTCTTTCTCTAATGTTAGTGTGTGTGTATGTGTCTGTCAGTGTGTATGTGACCCACCCCCGTCCTGCTAGCTACAGTAGCAACATTTCCCAATCACACCTACTTTCCGAGCCAGCCACTTCATGAGAAAATTCCCACACTAAAACACATGACAGACTCAGCTCTACCATGTATGCTTCAAATCTTCGTATTGCGTTTGCAGTCTCCAAAAGACCCACATCAAACCTGAGGCGAATAACAAATCAAAAGCGCACTGGCCCTGAACTTCTGCCCGTTGAAGGCAATTACTGAAGCATAGGCTGTTTTATTTACAAGCATTTATCTTATTCTTACTTTTATTTAATTCAGATGGGTGACACTGACCCAGGAACTGTGCGAAACAATACAGTTGGCAGCATTTCACTGAAATATAAATACTTCTTGGGAACATGGCAACACATTTCCCAGTGTATCACTGCCAGTATTGTATTGTTTTCGGAGTGTGTAGTGCTGTACAGTAGTGCAGGCTGTAGTAGTAGACATAATTTTCTTGGGCATATCCGATTCAGTGCTTATAAAATAAAAATTGGGGAAGTACCGAAAGTCACTCAACACTAATACACTTAAATTAATAAAGAAGTTAAAATATCAAATTCTATTGAATTTGAACAGAATCAATATTAGATTCCAGCTGAATTGAATTGTGCTGTATTGTACTTGAGTATCATGATGATGGAGATGTCAGAAAGTCTCGTGTAGTGAAATGGATAACAGGTTGATGTTTGAGGCTGTGAATTTTGAGCATCACAGGAAACTGAAACACGGACAGAAGAGCATGGATTGAGGAGAGAGATGAGTGTCCTCTGTGAAATGGCATAAATAAGACAACCGAGGAGGTCAGCTGTCAAGAGCTGCATGTTTTGTTGCAGTAGTTTTTATCTGTTTATGAAAACTCAGAAGAAAGCCTGGGAGAGGGAGTTTGATGCATTTTGGGGCTGCTGTTGCGGTTAAAGGTAAGAAGAACAGAGAAGGAGTAAGTATCATGCCAGAGAATGCCAAAGACCCACCAGTAGTTTGGATGTATTGAAAGAGCTTTGAAGGTGCTCATCATGTCTGCTGTAGCTACTGACCAACCACCCCGGCCTGTAAGGTGGA
>NTHP01000435.1:157483-170568 GCA_003416845.1 Oplegnathus fasciatus | reverse complement strand
GGCTGACTGGCCCAGGCGATTGGGCCTACTGCAGTTGGGTATTACAGCAGCCTCTCTCCCAGTCAATCATTTTCGGCCCAGTCCAGTCTAACTTTACCTGGGCCCTGCCCCTTCCCCACCCTTGTGTTATTTGGATGAAGAGTGGAGCAAGATGGACTAGTGGGCTAGTCTAGCACCTTTTTTTTTTTTTTTTAAATAAAATATGCTTTAACGTGATAATTGTCTTTTTCTTCAATCATATAATTATTAGAACTCCTAAAATACGTTGCTTGTACAAAGTGTTTGCTTGAGCCAGTTGAGGGTACGGTGCACATGCACGTGCGTGCACGTGATCAGGATGGTACCACCTCCGCCTCATTTTGAGCCAGGAAAAACCCTGGATTGATTATCATGCAATGCATGGAAAAATCTGCACTGGGAATGAGACTGTTGATGCTGCGGAACCGTCGGGAAATGGAAGGTCGATAATCTTAGAAGCCGGTCAGATACATTGAACCTGGAATGGATTCCTGGCAAATGATCTCATCTTCTTCTTCTTCTTTCACTTCCAGAAGGACCACAGAAAGACTGTTGGGTCAAATGCAAGATGTATTAAAAATGTTTATTTTTATGAGGGAGATGAGGTACAAGCGCTTCAATTTATGTGACAGAACTGAGAGGTTAAGGTTGCTCAAAAGTCTGTGCGCACACAAATTAAATGTACATCCGCACATGTGTAATCATGTTTACTTCTCTCCCTCATGACATGTATTTGAGTTTCCTTTGATTAACTGATAACAGTAGCTATTATGAAATACATTTATCTGCATAGCAATTACCACTACATGGGCCAATGTCAACATGTTTATGAAGTTAAATTACAAAGCAGAAAATGCCTATGAAGAGGATTTTTATGCCTCCCACAGGAGAGATCTACTGGCTCAGTTTGCAACATGACCAGCGCTGCACCTGCTGGATTTTATTTCTTAATATACACAAGCATGACCAAGGTGGTACAAACTGTGGTGTAAACTAACTACGTACATTTACTCATGTACTGTACTTAAGTACAATTTTTAGGTATTTATACTTTACTCGAGTATTTCCATTTTCTGCTACTTTATACTTCTACTCCACTGCAGTTCAGAGGAAAATATTATATTTTTTACTCCACTACATTTGTTTGATACCTTTAGGTACGAGTTACTTTGCAGATTAATGATACAAAATATAATTAACAAATAAATTAGGATGCATTACTTATTAAGTTAAAATAAGATCAGACTTCATTCATCATAGGGGGGTATTCACAAGCTACCCAGCAGTATATTCATTAATTAGTAATTAAAATTAGCTCCACCTTTACCACCTGCAACATTAAAGTGATGTACATATTAATACATCAATAATAAAATCCAGTAATATGATATACATTAGTCTGAAATGAGCCATTCTGCTTAATGAGTACTTTTACTTTTGGTGCTTTTCGCAGAGTTTGAGGCTAATATTTTTGTGCTTTGGTTTAAGTAAAATTTTAAATGCAGGACTTTTAATAGTAAAAAAGTATTTCTGCACAAAGTATTGCTACTTTTAAAAGATCTGAGTGCTTCTTCTACCACTTGGTACAAACAAATCATCCTGTCTCACACACCTGCACACACACAAATCATCTGCCACAATCAACCTATCACACAGACACCTGCACCCCTCTGGCACTTCCTAACCTACAACAAGCATGCAATAGACAACAATAATAAACAGCTGCCTTGCATACATTAAATCTATTAACCGCTAGTTCAAAAGCTATGATTTTCACATTTCAATTCATATCATTTTTTCTGTGTCTCTTACTCATACTCAAGAAGAGCATGTTCAGGCGCTGTACACACTGACAGTTGACAGAAGGATTATCACTTCAACTAGTGAACACATCAGTGTATCTTGGGAAGGAGGACAAATGCAAAGAGCACTGCAAATACTACCAAAATCTTACTTAAGATGTAAAACTGACAGAAAATGAAAAATATCATTTGCTTTAATGTATGCACTGACACACATGTGCAGCTGCGGGCGCTGCTGGACTCTCAAAGATACAAATCACATTCGAGTCCGAAGTGAGGGTGAAAATGTGTCGTGTGCATTGAGTGCGCTGGATGGAGCTGCAGTTTTTCTCTCGTGCAACAGAGAAGAGTGCCTGGCCGAGAGTTTGTGCCTCAGCTCAGTTCACTCAAACCAACAGAAGTAGTCCGGGAAGCAGGAAGGAGGAAGTGATGTGAGCGAGAAGTGAGGGGGGGAAAAAAGTAGCTGCGTGTTGATGATATGGAAGGCTGAGGTAAGGGACTGGGGATGCAGAAGGAGGGAGAAGATAGAAGAAAAGAAAAAGAAGGATGGATCACTTTCCCATATTGCATGTGTAGCAGAATCCATCATCTTGGGGAGCCAGATGTGCGTCATTCACATCAAACTTTCCAAATTAAAGGGCCACCTCACCCCTCCACTCCCCTCTCTAATCCTCTCTCCATCTCCTACTCTCTTACCATTAAGTCTCTGTGTGCTTTTACACACACACACACACACACACATGCGAGTGCGCACATACACGCTCACATACAGTACATACATACACACTCACCAACTTCTTCTTCTTCCTTTTTTTTCCAAGGGAACTTGCTGAGAGGGCTCATTTATGATGTTTTGTAACAGCAGCATAGCCTTAGGATGCAAAACACATCTCTGCGCTGCCAGACGCGACATTGTGGGTTATCTTATCTGATGTGAAAAGGGGTGGTGAATGTTATTTGCATGCTGCATTGATGTTCAAATAGCAGTTTGAACGCTTCCTCAGCAGGGAAGGACTGTGATTGTATGGTTGGCGAGCAAACAAGTGTATCAGATGATATCAGCCTTGGCCCACTTTACCATCCTGGGTGAGACGCATGCGTCTGTACCATAAAAACTTCACTCAGCTTATACATACATCTGTCTCCAACTCCTCCATCAGCTCTCCTCAGTAACATACGTATGTGTGCGTGTCTGTGTGTGCAAGTTCCTTGACCCTGCGTCTGTTGCACTTTATGGCAGTGATATGTTAAGTACCTCATATTACAGTCATAAAAAAAGGTCTGTAAGTTGCTTGATGCAGTTTAAAGCTGTAGAGGTAATGCCGCAAATCACCCTCTGCTCTTTAGCCTGACACGCACCAACACAGACACACACTCGATCCTGTTTGACTGGCTGCCAAAGGCCCTGTCTGCCTTTCATATGTACACAAAATGACAAGAAGGGAAGAGAGAAGAGAGGACGGGAGACAAGGGGACAAGAGAGGAACAGAAACGAGAAGAAAGATGAAAGAAAAGGTGGAAGAAAAGGCAGTAATAAGGAGGAGAAAGTGTCTGAATTGTAAATGAGTAAATGTCACTCTGACAGCGGAGCAACCGGACAGACACATGATGGAGCTTTCATCCCTCACCGTACTGTGTCATTGCCCCGTAAAACAGAGAGTGTGAGATATATTTTGTCATTTTACGTCCAATTTCCTTGGGATAGGAGGGCACAAGATAAGTGAAAAAGCAGAGGGAAACACCCCAACCCCAGAATCTTTCTCTCTCTGTCTTTCTACCACACACACACACACACACACACACACAACTACAGTGAAGAGACCAACTTTTCCTGTCTTTGAGGGAGTTCTCCTCAGCCGTGCCGCCAGATGAGGTTTGATACCTGCGATTCCACAGTTAATCCTGGTTAGAATTTAAATAGAAGGGAAATTATTGCCTTTCTCTTACTTCCCTTCCCTCACTTCCATTTTTACTCCAGCGCCGTCTCCGTCTCCCAATCTCGCCCCCTCTCTTTTCTCCGGCACCGGGCGCAGAAAAAGCCTGACCTCTGCGTTTTCTCCCGTCCTTAAGATTGGTTTTAAATACTCAGCAGATTAAAGCACAGGCATGAAAGCTCACATTAGCCATATATTTAAAAATCCCCCTGGCCGATAATCCATGTATTTGTCAGAATCAAACACAGGGGAATAGAAAAGGGACCAATGACATGATGAGTAGCCTGAGCCAGACGTATTGTGAAGGGGAATTAGAAGGAGAGAGATACATTTAGCAGAATGTGGCCCAAGAAGAAAAGTCCTTCAGGATGATTATTGAAATTCACTCAAGTCTGGCCCACGTGAGCGTTTGACAGGACAAAAAGCACCGTGGCAATTTGACGACCTCTGATGCCCTTCACTCTCTCTCTCTGTCTCCCTTTTCCTTTCTCTCTGCAGTGCACACACACACACACACACACACACACATACACACACTTACACACATATACAGAGTGACCTGTAATGATGAAAGACTGATAGAATCTAATGTGGAATTTTTCACATACTGTGGGATGTGTAACGGTAATTATCACTATGCTGCTATAATGGAAATTTTAACCTTCACAGACATGAGTGTTATTGTCAAAAAAAGATGTTTATGAACATTTAAGTTTTTATATTTGCTGTATGTCAAAAATGTGTTTATTATTATTTATAACACAACAGCATTAAGCAATTACATAAATCTATGCGTTTTTTTCTGTTATTACAATCCTGTTTTTGTTCTTTGTGTTTTTGTAGTTATAATTTAAATACAAGCAGAAAGAAAAGCTGAATAAATGCATGCATATTTGAAATGCTGGATAAACATGTTTTTCTGTCCATCTGTGGCACATTTTCTGTCCTGTGTCTGTATTTTACAGCAAATAACAAGGACGTTTTTATAAAAAAAACAGCGAGTTATATTCATAAACAGTTCCCCGCTGCCTCCTTGTTAGTGAAACCACTGACATTACTTCTTGTGTTTTCTTTAAGCCTGCGAGAGGAGCTAAAGAAGAGGAGATGAATAGTGTGGGGAACTGAGATGTACAGGTCAAAAGAAATCATTGAGCCTTTCATAACCACAGTTCACATACACAAACAGATCCCGTAAATGTCAATAACAAGTTACAGCGAATTCCAGATCAAAACTTATGCGAATGAAAAAAACATATTGCATTCAATGATGTGAAGCCTCCAAGGTTGTGAAAACTACAGGACATTAAATGTTTTTATTTTATTCACCTCAAATGAGTGAACTTGCTGAAGAGAGCTTTTGATATCACAAGAGGACAAAAAATAAACCGCATTCTTGAGTGATTGTGGGGAAAAAAGGGGGCTTGTTTGAGAAAAAAAAAAATCTATATATTTTCAATGTCAAAAACTTTATAGTGCTTTCATTAGATGTTTTTGTGTTTCAGCTGTGGCTCCTTTGAAGTACAGTGTGTCAAAGGGTAAGGAGTTCTTCAGCCAGAGTGGAGATTTATTTTCCTCTTTGACATGTTTTTTTGATTAATTTCTTGTAAATTAAAATCTATTTTGCATATAAAAAAAGCCACACACTGTTTACTGTCATTCTGTGTTTTCTCTTCATAAATTATCCTCATTTTCTTTCACATCACTTTTCTATTTTGTTCCTTTAAAACAAACACTTTTTGCTGCCATCTATCAGCCCATCACCGCATGCATGATAGAGTCTTGAGCTGGTTATTGTATCAGGACTGTTTTATATGTCAGCTTAACACTGATGGCCACACTAATGTGACAGAGCTCTCCGGGTTACATCTCTCTCTGCTGCATTAAAAATCTTCAGCAGAGAAATGCCACACATCGCATCTTCAGGAAACACACACACACACCAAAAAGGTTGCTAAAGAAAGCCAATCCTATCCTATCCTTTCTCTCCATCCCTCCATCCTAGCCTCTCTCTCTCATTCCTTGAACCAGTCTCTGACAGCACACAATGAGGAGGTAAAATCATAGAGGCTTTCAATGCGTGTGTGTGTCTCTGTGTCTGTGTGCGCGATGCATTCGGAGACAAAGACCCCTGCTGTAGGGAGTCCTGTGGGAAAGGCGTGCGGCCGGAAGATGTGAGCACGCCGGCGAGTGATAATGTCAGCTTGAGAGATACGGCGTGTCATTTTACACAACCACACATCAAAAAAGACAGTGGGGGGAGAGAGGAAAAGACAGCATGTCATTTGTTTGCTTTGATACAAGATCGCACCAAGGGAGGGACTGGAAGGCTCTGAGAGTGCATGTGAGTGTGTGTTTGTGTGTGTCTTTTTGACGTATGTTTGTATGTCCTGCACGTGAGCAGATGAAGGGATGGGGTTTCAGGGATATTTCCTAAATGTCTCGTATTAAGTTACACCTGAACAGACAGACACTGGCACAGCTCTGTCACGTCTGGCTTTGGAGATCTTCAACCTGCATGTGGCATCATGGAGGCCGTGACACAGACCGCCACACACTAAAAAGATCACTGGATCGAAATTGACCCAGTTTGGACAAATATAGCAACACTGGGTTAACTTTACCCTGTATTGGGGTTGTTTTGACCCAGTGATACGCTTTTAGTTTTACCTTAAACCTGTCACAATTTTTTTTATTATTTGTACAAAACAATGTGCATGTGACATTCAAGACTGCAAAGGATACATATACTAAAAATCAGTAACAAATAGTGACATGTACATTTAAAAAGAGCTGGGGTAGATTGTAAAAGTTTGAAACCATATATGCTAAAAATCGCTGGGTTAAAAAGTGTGTTTCAATATAGCACAAATGCAATAATGTGTTAGCTTTACCCAGTGCCCATGGGTATAAAACCACCCAAGACAAGGGGTTGTTTTGATCAATTAATCCAACAGTTATACTAACACTGAGTCGAACACTGGGTGTCCATTGGTATTGTGTCTGTGCTATTTTGGGTCAGTATTTAACTCAGTGATTTTATTATCTACCTTATTTTACTTTGGGTTAATAATATGAAAAATAACACTAACTCCGGGTCAGAACAGCCCATTGTCTGGAGAGAAAAGTTAACCCAGTATTGCATTGGTACTATATTGATTTTTAATGTTCACACACCTGTTCCTTAACCCATACACATCCTGCTCCTCCCTCATTCATCCTCTCTGTTTCCCTCCCCTGCTTTGAATCTCACATTTGCTCAGTCACTCTTACACTGCATAAAAATACCAACCATTTGCATTTTAAACATTAGTCAACAGTTTCCCCCCTTCCCTTCCTTTCCTCCTCCACGTGTCAATGTGTAATGTACTACATGATGAAGAGCACGTGAGAATACATGCATGTGTGTGTACATTTGTGTGCTTCACTGCGTTAGATGTGGTATAATTAAATTGCTTTACTGACAGAACAGAAAACAAGCAAACATTTCCAGACATAAATACACATTGCTCTTTGATGCCACATTGCATATGAGCTGGCTGTGTGCGTCTAATGTTATCTCCCAAGCTCGAACTCCAAGTGTGTTTCACAAACATTTAAAAAGTGTTTCATCACAGTGGTATAAATCAAAATGAAATCTTTCCTAAGAAAGTTAGAATAAGTTGATATGCGTTGCAATAAAAATCCTTCTCTATTTTTGATTTAGCAGCTACTTGGGCCTTTAATCCTTCATCCATAAATACATTTCTTACTTTTTTTTAAAGTAAAGAAAAACAGTACTTTTTTGATGGTGACAAGTTCCCTTCAAAGAAAAGGATATTGTCATCATGGAGGATGAGAAGTTCCTGTCACTTATTCCTTTAACTCTTCATGGACAACCTTGACATTTTTGTTTTAGAGCCCCGTTAATTTGAGTGTGTGCCTGTCAGACTTACACACCAGCCTGGCTTGAAACTCGTTCCTGGGCTCGAGTCCTTGAGGCATAGAATAAGATCCTCTCTCTCTCTCTCTCTCTCTCTCTCTCTCTCTCTCTGGCTGTCCCTGCATGTGGGAAGAAGTGTGTGAGTGTGTGTTAAAACAGCTTGTTAACACGTACACCGCTGCCTTGGCCGGGACTCCCTAATTATTCCCTTCCAACTAAAGGCCAAGACAAGGAGAGCGTAGTGATAAACACATTTTCTTACCGTGTCTTTCTCTCTCTGTTCACTTTAGTGTGTGTGTGAGTGTGTGATGCAGAGCAGCTGTAACAGTAAACATGTTTATGAAACATCCCTTAATAGAAAGCAGGTGTTGATTGGCTGTGTTCCTCCCAGCAATCAGAGTATATTCAGAGGCTAATGCAGATGCCACTGTCTGCACTGCACACACACACACACAAACACGCATGTTGTTCGCAGGTACTGCTCTACAATAGGTATTATTGTAAGACACCCAGCCCTGAGATAGCAGTGCTGTTTTTGAGCCACAGTCTTCTGTTGTCTTTGCATAACCACAGAGGCGGCAGTAGTGTGTCTGTGTGCGTGTGTGTTTGTTTATGTGAGTGTGTGTATGCAGCCTTCCCACTTTGTCTTTATTTGTAAACATGCACACTCATATGTGTACCAAAGTGGGTGTGGGCACATATGAGCGTGTTTGCGAATGTTTGGATAATTTGGTCTGTGCGCTAGCTGCTTTCCCGCTCTGGGTCTGTTTATTTGTATATGTGCATGTGTGTGTGTCTGAGGCCTCTCTTTGGGTTTGACTCTCAAGGCATTGTGGGGATTTTGTGGGGGTTGTTTGTAAACATCAACAGCAGTAAGTTTTATTTTATTGTAGCTTTATTTTACGACATTATTCCCAGATGGCTGCTAAAGCTGGCAAGTTTTTTAATGCGCCTACCGCACATTCTGCACTCCCTCGCCTCACGCTCGCCGCCACACATATGCTTTTGCTCTCATGCGCAAACAAACAACAGTGACGAGGGATTTTTTCCCCCCACATATACACACAGGCCAGAATCACCTCTTTTTTTTTNTTTAATCAATCCAAAATCCTGTGTTTAAAGGATCAGATTGAGTTATTGAAGTTAGTGGCAGGAGCTTTTTTCTCATTTTTTACCAGCTCTGTGACACTGTGGGTGAGCTCTCCCATATTTCTCTTTAATTAAGCCAGGGAAAACCTTGTAGTACAGCCAACCCAGCTCATGTAGCCACTTATGTTTTAATTTAATTACCTGTCCACTTTGATAATTATTCCCCCTGATTAACAGGGAGAGAAGGGTTCCTAAATGGGAACAGGAGATGGGTGAGAGGGCCAAACAGCGTTTTCCTCCTTTCACCAAGAACAAGAATGAGGGTGTTGACTTAAAATGTCCAGGCCAGCTCTATTTCGATCCGGTTTCAAACTTGGCCCGCTTCAGCCTGGCCCGGCTCGGCTTTATTCAGGACATGCAGAACACGGAGTCCTACTGACTTTCCTGTGCTCTGTTTAATCTTGTGATTTTATGCAACAACCAACAAATCATGGATCCCCAAACAGGCGGGGGTGATTGATATCTTTAGTAAAAATGTCAACAGTTACACAACAACAAGCACAAAGATGATTCAGTCTCTCTGCTCTCTCTTGTGCTTCTCATGTATATTCAGTTATAGGATTCAGGTTGTTCGTCGCTATGAAGATTTTAAGCAACCCACCTGCTGGGGTTCAGTTATAAACTTCCTTTTAACAATGCCGTCTGATTTTTGTCTGATCCAACCTGAAAGTGCACCTTCATGGTAACAGCCACTTAAAAAAGCATCACTCATCACCATCCAGTTGCTCACATTAGCACCCGTCACTTCTCAGGAGATTTATTGGAGATGTATAACAAAGTGTTCCTGGCAAAAATTTGTCAGGCTCAGAGGAGAGGTGAGTGAGTAAAAAAAAATATATACGAGTGCTCATATACACTCACGCACACAAACACACACCCAAACATTTGCACACACACACACACACACACACCTATTTTTAGTGGTATTGATCGGGCTAATGAATGTGTTGTGATTTACTGCAGTCGTGGCCCATTGTTGGGCGGTGCTGTGATGGACTGCCATCATTTTCCAATGGTAAAAGCTTAGATAGAGAAAAGGCAGGAGGGCAGAATCCCATTTAATGGCCAAAGCAAAATTATTCCAACATCTTCTTATGAGTTATGGCACTCTTTTTTTCCTCCACACTTTTTTTTTTNTTTTTTTTGCAGCGACAGGTATGATGTAATTTCTAAATTTCATCAGAGACAGTAATCTCAACACTGATTATGCTGTCAATTAGTAAATGAATGTGGTGGTGAGGGGGAAAAAAAGGTGGTAATAACTCTGCAAAAGGAGTTGTCAAGCTTCCAAAATACATAAAGGACATAGTGAGGTAGGCAGACAGTAAAAATCGTCCAATCACAATATAACTGTCTATTTGCAAGGTAAGTGTGTAACAAGAGCGAACACACTTAAACTGATTTTACACTTATTTTTTATTTGTGGAATACAACATTTCTGAGGTTGACATAAATCTTCTGGGCATGAATCCATATAGGATGCAGTGTGCAAAAGAGTAAAACAAAGTATAAAAAAGTTATTCATACTTTTGAAATGTCGAATTGTTTACCTGTGTTTTTATTTACCAATACAACACATGTAAAAACAATCTGTGAAATGTAGAAGTGTAGAAAACCCAAATGTTTAATAGTAGACTCGTTCTGTTTGGGTGATGGGTGCTTTGTTTCTGACGGTTTCTGAGCTCAAACTCTTTGCAGGCTAACATCTGTTCCTCTCTGCCTCCACAATAGCACAACTCAGCCGGGATGCAAAGAGAGGTCAAAAGATCAGTGCCTTCCCCTCACACACACACACACACACACACACACACACACACACACACTGGGAGAGAGAGAGCGAGAGAGGGAGAGGGAGAGAGAGAGAGAGAGAGAGAGAGATACCTCTCATCGGCTGCTGTTTTCCTATTGTGCGCCAGGGCTTTGCGAGGATAGGGCAGCGATGCAAACGCGCACCTGCTTTAGAGGCATTACGGTAGCGCAGCAAACTGTCCCCCCTCAGCACACACACACTCCACACTCGTGTACACACACACAGCCCCAGTGATTCAACCCTGATTTCCAGCGAACGAGCAAGCAACAGACGGGATGCCAAAAAGTGAGGACCGGTGGAGAGGTTATTCGCGCTGAATAAGCCTCTTGAAGAGATAGCGGAGGAAGCGGACGCAACACAACAAGACGAGAAGCTGCGCTCGTTCTCCGCGGCAACTTGCGCACAGTGCCAGAGTTTTAGCGGCAGTATTGTTCTGACTTCACTCCAGAGGGGCCACTCCGAGGAGAGAGGACGCACACAAAAGGGAAAAGGAAAGGACTAACGAGCACGCTTTGTCGTTTAAAGTAATGGTGCTGCGGTCTTAGATCCTAGATTTCTCTGTCTCTCTCTCTCTCTCTCTCTCTCTCCTCTCTGTTTCTTTCCATTTTTTTTTTGAATTTTTTCGTCCCGTCGGGTTGTGTCCCCCTTTTGTCGCCGCGAGAGAGTGGACGCGCCGGGGGCTCGAGGAGCAGAAGCGGGCTGTCCACATGGTCCAACCACTGGCGTGAAAGTTGACTTCTTCAGAAAACAAGAGAACAGGTTGATGCATTATCTACACTTTCCTTCCCCCCTCCTCTTTTTTTATCTTCCTCACTCTTTCCTCGCTTTGCCCTTCCATTGAAACTCTCTGAGACACACGTTAGTCCACCAAAAAACATCGAACTGCAACTTTTTCATCGCACATTGTTTGTGAAACTCCTCCAAGTCAGCCTAATAATATAATAGGGAATTATAGAGTCTTATTCAGCGGGGCACACTCTGAGTTCTCCTCTTCCAGACTTCTCTCCGTCCAGGTTTCATTTTAACTTTGCCTCTTTTCACTGCGGTGTTGAATGCTAAACTTCATCAGCAAGGTTTTGAAATCCTCTTTGAAGTAGTGTGTTTGCGTCTTTTCAGTCCCTTCAATAGAAAGAAAAACCGAAGGCGGAATAAGTTTCTCTCGACCTCTCCGCCACTTTCACACGTGTTAAATGTAGTTCATTATTTTAATGGGATGTTGCGATTTATTTGAACTGTTAGAATTTAAGAAGAAGTTTCGTGGGCTTGAGAGGACCGGTGCTTATAGAAAGTGTCATTGTCCGAAGTCCTGAGGCAACAAAAAGTTTTTTTTCCTCACAGTTTAGGACAAACTAAGATGTCGGGAGTGGATTTGAATGGAGGCAACAAACGTAACTTTGCGTCCCTGTTAATAACCCTTGTTAAGGGATTTGATAATAAACACCGACGTAGGTTATGTGGTGATAATTTTACACACCCGTCTGAGAATCGTTTGAATGCTTTGTCATCGCTTTGTACTACCTGTTTAACTCCCAGCCGCCAAACACTGTCTTTAAATTCTTCATAGTTTCATTTAGTTTTTTTTTTTTGATAATTAAACAATAACGTTTAAAATACAATAAAAGGGCTCTGCACCCCTCAGTGAAGATAATAGACCCCTTGTCTTAAGAAAGGGGGAAAAAAGCTTTCTTGTGGACATAGTAGGTCAGGGAACAATACTTTCTTTTCAAACGATTTTGACTTTTGAAATTGGAACCGCGTTGTGTGACCTCACTGAGTTTTCATGTTGTATTTTCCACATAATCTTACCTTATTATAATAAATAACAAACAGCTGAGCGTCTTCACAGCAGGGCGTGGAGGAAAAGTTGTTGGTGCGTAGTTAAAAGTTTAATTCCACTTTTAACGGAGAATATTCAAACGGATCTATTCTGCAGGGTTGTAGGATAATTATAACACTGATGCGTCTTTGTATATTTCTAAGTTAGACTGACTGCATGAACAAATTACGCGTGTTGTACTTTTCATGATAAATTATAAAAATATTCCCGCATATTTAGAGCTGACTTAGACAATATAATAAATTTAGAAATTGAGGGGGTTGAAGTCTGTAGCAGAACCTCTGCATGACCCACGTTTTTCCTTTCTTTTTGCAGTCATAAACCGCCTGAAAGTAGGCCCTACTCCACAAAGGAAAATTATCTTTTCCTCCTAGAGAAAAAGAAAAAAAAACTTATAACCGGGACTATAATTTTTAAAAAGAACATATAGTAATAAGGATGTACATAACACAAACATAATCTTAAGTGAGTATTTAAGTTGCTGTTGTTCTTTTCTTTTTACCCCCCTCCCTCTAAAATAAAACTCCTCTCATCAAATATCAAACATCAGCCAGGACATTCCCGCGTGTCAGATGGACTCAGGTCCCGCGTGATGGAAAGCTGCAGACAAAAAAAA
>NTHP01000435.1:140180-153368 GCA_003416845.1 Oplegnathus fasciatus | reverse complement strand
GGGGGAGGGAAGCAAGAGAGGGACAGAGAGATAGATAGAACATGTGAGTGAAAGGCTGGTGGAAGCGAGGGAAACGATGGGGTTTTAGACGTGGATCATTTTAGCTGAGGAAGCATTAGATCAGCCTCTCCAGAGTGCGCTTGGCACCTGAGGCCACGGCTGGGGCTGAAGGAGAGGGCTGTGGCTGCGCAGTGAATGAGAGCAAACCGTGAAGTAAGGCAGTTGGAGCTATCAAGTTTGATTTCGCAGACAGAAAGAAAGAGTCTCACAGGATCATTAGGTCAGTGGCGCAGCCAGGTGGAGCACACGAGATGGTCAGTGGAAGCAGAAAAATCCCCAAGCAGCGTTGTGTGTAGAAACTGAGAGAGAACGCCTGTTGTGCTCAAGCAGAGCATCTTCGTGAAAAAGCTCTCATCGGTCGCTGTGTCCCCTGCTAACTCTGCATTGCTTCTGACAGCTGTATTTGTGTTATGGATTTTCCTTCACTCCGTCCCGTCTCCCTTTCCTTTTCCCCTGCCTCCCTCTCTCAGTAGTCGGCTCCCCTCCTCTCCATCGCCTCCACCCTATGACCTTTTGTAAGCACTTCATCAGAGAGCCGTTGGTGTTTTCTAAAGCGCTGCGACAAACTGACAGGGCAGCCGTCAATCGAGCGGGGAACCGAGGGAGCAGATCAGTGGAAAGCTTCGCTCAGAACAACAATGTGACTAAACTTTCTGCAGCACTGCTTTAATGTGTATTGAAAGGATGGCTGTGAAGGGTAGGTGACAGCTGTGAAGCGCAAGCCTCAGAATGTTATGGATACACACACACAGACGCACACACACAATTTGCACATTTCATAAACCGCCTGACTGTAGAGAAGCGTCGCACAGCTCTTGAGTGCTCGTTTGCCCGTAGTGCTGCGGCGGTAAAATCTGCCGAGCGGACAAATGAACGCTCTGATAAAATGCTGAGATTCACAGAAGAGGAGGAGCGCACAGGGATTCACATCCAGGTCCATAAACTCAACTACAACTCAGATCTTGTTCTCTCATGAGTTCCTGACCGTGGCAAATAATAATACCTCAAATTTAGATTTCTTTGCCCATCAGTCCGCTCATTTCATTTTTAGTTGATTCCTGATGTGCCTTTTTGACTGCAGTTATCAGATCTACCATTAATCTGATTTATTTTAGCATTTTTTAAGTTTTTGATTTGCATGTGAATATTTGAATTGCTTCGACCAGGATGACTTTACATTAACATATGATGATAGGAAATTAGCAATGCGGTATTTCCCCCTCGTCCCTGTTCTTTGCCATCCTGGACCGGGGAGGTAATAACCATTTAAATGCATCTCATTATGTTTTCTAATCCGTAAAGTATCGGGATGTTGGCTAACGCAGGCGAAAGTGAGGCTGGAGCGTTGGCGTGCACTGCTCTTTTATGGTATTAGTATTTATGGTATTAGTTCCGGGGGACATGGGATGCCTACTTAAGCTATTAGCATGTGAGGCGCCGTGGGATGATCCATCCCCTGACAGGACGAGCTGTTAACCAGTGTTAAACCAAATCACAATAGGCTGCCTGGGCTGACGGATTGACAGAGCTCGCTCTCACCACTTGCTTGGGCCGCCCTTCCTTCCTCCTCCGCTACGTGTAACCTCACATGAAGATGTTTGAATGGAAAAAGAGCTTAGTTTTCCAAAAACTTCTGGAAGAAAAATTCCAAGACCATTTTTAGAGTAAATATGATAAATACGATTGTGCCCGTGCTCTCTGTGTCTCTGTCTGTCTGTCATTGTCAACTTCTGTCCTCCTTCTTTTCTTCTTCTTCTTCTTCTTCTACCCCCTGCTGTGGCTCTCAAGGTGAAGAGACTGTACAGGCTTTGCCCAGTGGGGCAGACACTATGGCTTCTATAGTGCCCTTTCAGAGAGGGGAGGGCGGGGGGTGGCAGGAGGGGAGGATGGTGACTGCTGGAGCCACTATCGGGACTCTTGGAGATCGCTCACAGACGAGAGGGATGCTGTTCTGCATGTGTGTACACTTATTGTGTGTGTGTGTGTGTGTGTGTGTGTGTGTGTGTGTGTGTGTGTGCGCAACTACAATTAACTGTCAATCAAAGGGTGACCCTCCACCTCTCTCCTCCTCGGACAGAATTCCTTTGGTTTTAGGTTTTGTTTTTCAGACGGCTGTCGGAGGAGAAGAAAAGCAAACAGGTTGTCACTTTCCCAACTTTTGTGTGTTTTTTAGACATTTCACTGTTCAGGAGAAAACAGGCTCACTCAACAGTCATTATTTTTATAGATTGCTTCATCTGCATCAGAGACTGATTTTTTTTTTTAAAAACTTTCCCAGACAGAGCGATAGAGAGCTGTGTTGTTAAGTAGTCGATGCTGGTTCGTCAGCGGCCGTTTTTTCCCCCTCTGTGGCTGCTCGCTGGGCATTGAGACTCTGTTAGTGTGTATGCGCACACACATGCACGCCTGTGTGTGGTGGGCATTGTTGACCAAGAGACATCTGCCACTAGATTATACCCAGCTGTTATCTGAATAATTGTGTAATCCCCCCACCCCACCCCTCGCTCCCTCCCTCTTTCACTCCCTCCTTCCTTCCCTCGTTCCCTCCTCCTACTTCTCCTCCTTTGCTCCCTTCTTGCCCCCACATCCCTTCTTCCTCAGACTGATGAGACGGAGAGTGATGGGTCTCTTTTCTGGGTGGCACTTTGGGCTTTTTCAGGAGTGTTTATGAGTGTGTGAGCTTGCGTGTGTGTATCTCTGCGGCCCTTGGTCACCGGTCGTTGTCTGACATTTGTAGAAGGATTTTAGCCCCCCCCCACATACACACACACACACACCCACACCCACTTTCCTCCCTCCACTTCTCCTCCCCTCCTCTCCTCCCCGTGGCTCTCGGGGAAATAAAAGTAGCCTAATCCTGCCAGATCAAGATTGCTGTCCACCACAGCTTTACCAGCCTGTGAATTAGAGCCAGCTCTCATGTTCCCGAAGAGAGAGAAGGCAGAGTGTGTATGTGTGTGTGTTTGCGTTGTGAGCTGCTGGCCTTTGAAGCAGCGTTAGCTGTTTGCCGGCAGAATGTTGGTCAGGGGGTGAGAGGAAAGGAAAGCAGAGAGTACTGAAAAACAAGACGAAAAGACCAGTTAAAAAGTAGTGTTTGTCTGGAAGAGAGAAGTATAGTCTTTGATTCTAACAGTATTTAGATTCTTGGCTCACTGTTCAAGCCAAGGTAATTTTTGAATTACTTGAACAGGCTGCATATGATACCGTTCAAATATATTATCAGATTTCATGTTAATTAAAGAAAAGTTTTCTAATTGTTTTTTTTACATGTACCATAGTTTTTTTTTTCATTTTCAACTTCAATACATCAATTCAAGTTTTAAAATAAAAAAAATGCCTTTATTTTTTCTTTTAACCATTAATTAAAACAATTTTTTCCTGGATTAAAAGAGAAAAACATCATTCAAATATACTGCTGTCACATGCTTACTGTTCCACTGTATCTACAAAGGCACAACACAATGTTTAAACCCAGACATTTTTCCTCCTTCCACTGACATTTTTAGTCGACTTACAACGAGACATACGTAAACTAAAAAAGAACATTTTATCAGGCCTCTTTTACTTTAATTTTTAAAAAATGTATCGGGAAAGATGTTTGTGTGTCACTCATGAGGCTACACACACACACACACAGCATGCGTGCCTGCAGTTGCCAGGGCTGCCTTCGTTTCTGGCCCGTGGTTGGTCGGAAAGTGTTCTTTTCCCTGTCGGAGCTCCGATAGTCATTCACTGTGAAGGACTCAACACTCGCTGTCTCTCCTTTCTCCTCCTCGCCTCTTCTTCTGTTGCACTTTCTCCTGTCCATCTATACTCTTTCCCCCCGTCTGTGTTCTCCCTCTCTCCTCCTCTCCTCCTCTCCCTGTCATGCCTGTTGTCTCTAATTAACACGGCTCTGTGTTCCCTCAGCCTCTTCATTACATCCAAGCTGTCATCACAGTTTACCTCCAACATTTGCTACTTCTCCTCAGGCCCCATTTCAATAGGAATCATTTACTGTATATGACTGAAATGACAACACCCAATGCAAGGTTAATCAATAGCCCTCTCAACAGTCTCTGACAAGCTGTTTTAAAAATGCTTTTTTTATAACAACAAAGTGAAAACATTGAATGATTCAAAAGGGGAAATTGTAACAAAAATCTTTCTTCTTTTAATCTATTTGTTAACTAAAATATTTTGCTTGCTTTGAATGTAAGAGGCAGGGAACTATTACTGTAGTACATTCACACATTTCCCAATAATTCTGATTTGTTAACTTCACGTGTGCTTTTACTCTCAAATAATTACATTCAGTGTGAGAAAAATGTGTTGAATTTTGTTGATACACTTCGTTCAGTCCGCTTTGTGATTGTGGTGAAATGTGAATGCAGTGTTTTGTCAGCATACCTACTTGTCCCTGGACACAAAGATTGTGCCTCACAGTGCAAAAACAGATTCTCTCACAAAAACAACAAATGACAAGGAACAAAATACAACTGTTTAACAGATTTCTACTTATGTATTTTTTCCTCATTATTTCCAGTATGGAATTTTCTTTTAAAGTATTTACAATCAGCAAGTAATGGAAAAAACACAGGAATATTTTGGACTAAGGACTTTTTAAGGCATTAAGGCATTTATTATCAGACTGAAAGGCAGCCATTGGGTTGTTGGATTAGCAGACACCACAATGCCCATTTGCCCAGTGAAGGTCAGTGCTGCCGTATACAACCTGTAGCCCTAATCGGCAACTTCTGCTGCTGCAGGTTTCCATTGTCTAAAGGTCAGTCAGGAACAGTGCATTAGCCTCGGAAAGTAGTCAGCATAAACGAGGGAGGGGACTGAGGGAGGAACGAAGGACTAAAGTACAAAAAAAGAGGACAGGAGGGAGGGTGAGTGGCAATGAAACCCGGCATGCTTTGTGGTGTCAGACAGGCGTACGGCTTCTGGGGGCTTTGTGAAAAGTTTGCCTGCGAAACTTCGCTGAAGGCCGGGCTTGGTTTGAGCGGCTCCCCCAGGGGTTCGCTCAGAGAGTGGGTGGAGGGAGGAGGAGGAGGAGGTGGGAAGGGAAGTGAGAAAGCAAAGAAGAGGAGGAGAGGGGAGCAGAGCACAGAGAGGAGGCATGCCGTCACAGTCGACCGTTGTTACGGCGAGCAGGCCCTTAGTCGCTGATCTAAGAAACACAACTCCTGGCTCACGCCCCCTCCTTATCCCTCCCCCTCTCTTCTCCGCCCTTTTTCTCTCTCCTCTCTTTCCCTCCATCCTCCTCTTTGCCTCTCTGCCTCTCTGTCTATCGCTCTCTTAGCTTTCGACAGCTCTGCGCTGTGGTTTGAGCGCTGGTTATTAACATACAGTCTGCATTAGTGGAACAGTGGCTGGGCCTATTTGCTGGTAATGAGGATAGGGGGCCTGTGCTGTATAGTAACTTGTTTGACCTCCGGTGGTGGGGTCAAGTTCATCCCGAGGAGGTGTAATTCTCTCCCTCCTCAGCCCAAACACATGACTGCACCCTGGGGGGAGGATGTGGGGGGAGGAGGAGGCGCGGGGCCGAGGTGGCCCTCTTCATCCCAAATTTGAATCTCTCATCCCCTTCTCTGCTCTCTCCTTCCTCTCCCTCGTCCCCTCTCTTCCCACAGGGTTAATAGAAGGGGAAATTGATAGTTCTGTGCGGTAATTGTGGCTTTGAGAATTCTCTGTCTCCCACGGAGAAAGATGAGGGCAGCTGTACCAAAGACAGAATGACGTGTGGTAAGAGAAAAAGAGAGAGAGAAATATGGAGAGAGGGGCAGATGGAAGAGCAAATAGAAAAGCCCCCCCACCTCCACCAACGCACCCCCCGGGGTGGCGGTTTGATTGGTTGATGAGGGAGTGTGTTGATTGGCTGATGACTGGCTGAGATTTCTGCGTAACTTTACTAGCAGGGCTCTAATAATCATTCAATTCATTATCCAATCAGGGAGACTCACCATACCGCTCTGTATCCTCACTGATTCTTCTTTTAATTCTCCTTTTGAACCCCCTCCCTCCCTCTCCAATCCTCCCATACCTCCCTGAGGAGTCGGGGATGGACAGATGAGTGGAGTGCATTGTATCTGTTCGGTTCTGCTCTGCTGCTCGCTGAAGTAGAGAGAGACAAACTTATATTCCACCGATGCCAGAGCTGAATGGACTCTCTGCCTCCCTCTCTCCTTCAAGAGGGGCTTTTCTTTCCCAGGGGCAGAGCTTTATAATTAGTCTTCTTCCAGAAATAGAAAACTAGTTTTCTGAGGTGAAGTCACCCTCTGATGTGCAGTCTTTAAAGCTGCAAATTTGAATTGATACAGAATGAAGTAAAATCTATTTATATATATATATATCAGGAAAATCAATTTTCACCACCACCTGCCACATATTCATGTTTATTTTTACAAAATAAAAATCTTGAGATAGGAAAATATATTAGCAAAATGAAATGACTAAGAGAGTTTTTGGTCAGATAGACATTTTGTTTCTGTAGTAACAGCAGGTCTTGTTTTAGCTCCTGGCTTAGTTGTTTAGTCTCAGCTCAGGCCACCCCAAGGCTGTCACCCAGGCAACGTTGTATGTGTGTGCCTGTGTTGTCTTTATATTATTTAATTTTCTTCATTGTGTAGTAAAATTCGTCAGTGTATTCATTTCTCCCTTTGACTTTATCTCTGCCATTGGTTCTGTTTTTCTGCCCTGTTTTTCCCACCTCTTGTTCCCCCCCTCCAGCCCCCCACTCACTCCGCTCTGCCTCCCCTCGCCGCTCTCCTTTTCTCTTCCCCTCTTCCCCTCCCCTCTCCTTTCGCTTTCTCTGTCCGTTAATGAGAATGTGTTAACGAGAAAGAAAGATCTATTGGGTATAGCACAATTTATCAGAAAGGCAGAGGTTTGGAAGAAAAAAAAGGCGGCGGGCCCTTCAAAGAAGTCCTATTCTTGTGGTTGTGAATGTTTGATGAGACAGTGAAAAGTTCCCCCTCTAACGTCATGGTGTCTGAACAGAAGAGAACAGAACCGTTCTAATCATGCCGCACAGAAAAAATGACTTCCAACCCGATTTAATTAACTGATAAGAAACGGCTTCAAATTAATTTTTCAAGGATGTAAGATTTTGATTAAGAAACTCCTAAAAGAAATAGACGAATAATCAATTTTTTAATCAACTTACTCAAATGGTAACTGGTTAATATGATAATTCTAGCAATTAGGGCAAATATTGTCGAGCAGCAGTTTCTATGCATCCTGTTAAAGGAATTATAATATCTTTACATCTAATTATCATGGTTATTTAATTTTTTTGTATGGCTACCTCTCAATTTTACCATTCGTTTTTTCATCTGCCATTATAGGGATAATGAAATGAGAAGTTGGAAAGTGTAATAAGATGAAACTTTTATAAGGGCCAACCTGAATGGGGCTTTTCACGCACCCTGATTGGATAGATATTTAGGAAAGGGAAAGGGGAGTTCAGAATGACATTATTTCTGCTGGTTTTACATGCAAAGCTGAGATGGATCGTTAGATGTATGATTCTTTTATTTCGTCAGCAGATTAAAGTAGCTAATAGCTCCTTGCTTCTCTGTGTGTCTCCTCTCTTATTCATAAGCAGGTAGGCCTGGCCATGAATATGCTCACCATTTCTAATCCACAAAGTTTCAAATCATCTATTCAGTTAGAAGAGAGCGGAGGAAAAAAAAACCAGATTCAGCTTTGATTGAAGGAGAGATTGGGCTGTTCACCTGCTAGTGGCCATAAAATGTGTATGTATGTGCGTGTGTGTGTTTCCCTAATTGGACAGGTATTGTAGCGGAGGTGAAGAGGGGCCAGTTGGGGGGGGGGCAGGGTGTCCGGGGCTTTAGGAGAGCAGCAGAGAGTTCCTTACTTCAAAGAAGGCTTACAGCCTGGACAAACGCTAACCCCGCTCACATACCACCGCAACACACACACACACTCCACATTCACATACAGTGGCTCTTTTGCCTCTCATGAGATGAATATCCATCCCCTCTCACACACTCTCTCTCTCTCTCTCTCTCTCTCTGTGTCTCTGTGTATCCCTCGCTCCCCCGCTTGCTGAACATCAGTGGAGTCGTGCGTTCAGAGGGAAATATTGACAAAGCGTTTGGAGAGATGGAATGGTTCCTTTAATTATATGCTGCTCTTATGATGCATGGTGTTTCTGTCTGGCTGCTTCCACGCACGCACGCGCGTGCACACACACACACACACACACACAAATGCACGCTGATCAGCTGAATAGGTATTCCTGGCACAAACCCCTGTATTGAGCGCACATATTCAATTAGCAAAACGCATTAGCAAAACTTGGCATTTGTTGTTGTTTTTTTCCCCCTCCTTGCTCAGAATTAATGGTTTTGATATGCTAATTAGCGGGTAATTTAATTTCAAAAGGCCTCAATTAACAGCAGCGTTGTGGACACGAGGAAGTTAAGCAGCGTAATCTAATTTGCATTAGTAACGAGCAGGGAGTAATTAGTCTCTAATTAGCCACTTCAGACAGCACTTGTGTTTACTTTCCTAATGAAGTGGAGGGGCTTTTTTT
Source organism: Oplegnathus fasciatus (assembly GCA_003416845.1). Classification (NCBI taxonomy): domain Eukaryota; kingdom Metazoa; phylum Chordata; class Actinopteri; order Centrarchiformes; family Oplegnathidae; genus Oplegnathus; species Oplegnathus fasciatus. The sequence continues at coordinate 144,763 of NTHP01000435.1, read as the reverse complement.
TTCACAGGGAAGCCTCTGTGTGTGTGTGTGTGTGTGTGTGTGTGTGTGTGTGTGTGTGTGTGTGTGTACATGTAAGTGTGTTTATGAGTGCATGCGTGTGAGGGTGTTTGTGTGTGTCTGGTTTTGGGTGGGGTGTGGGGTTGGTGGTGGGGGTACTGGCACCAGAGGGAGAGTGGCATATGGCTTACAGTTTGGCTCCAGTTATACACATGGGCACCCCCCCGCACAAACACACGCTCACACACAAACAAACACTGCCGCACACATGAACACACATAGAGGTCAGACCCTTGCTGTCTGGTGTGATTGGGCGCGCGCCTCGCAGTAGTTTTCAATCCATTGAAACATCTCTATGAGCTCACTTACACACACCACAAGGGATTGATTGTGTGTTTGAGGGGTTTTATCTCAGTAGTGTTTCTCCTGGTATTATTTTTTCGTGTTGCAATAGCTTGCAATATTTTCATATTTCCTTTTTTGTATATCCAGGCACTTGCTGTAGTCTTTCCAAATTATATTTTTTTGCACTGTGGAGAGCATAAACTGTTGTGTGTGAGTGATGACGTTACAAACCATGGTTGCTGGCCGGCCTAATGCAGGGTTTATTTCTGGGATACGGTTGCCTGTGTTGACAACATAGCAAAACAAAAATGGAAAGACAGACAGTTAGATAGATGGAGAGATGGATAAACAGCCTCATGGTACAACGTGTTTTATTCCTTTCATTGCTATCTTCTAAATGATCTGGAAATATATTCTAAGCAACATTCAAGGAAAATAGTGGACAAATTAAATACAACTATTTTTCTGGGATGAGTGTTCCAACAGTTGGAACTTTTCCATTCACAGCCGTGTCAAAAACAAGTTGAAAACAACAGGCTTCCTCCTGGGCTTTTTTTTTTGGGAGGGGAGACGGGGTGGAAGGGTTGCAGGGGGAGCAGCATAGCGGGGTTTTAGGGGAGGGGGGACAAGCAGCTGCCCTATTAGCCCAAATCTGTTGTTCAGAGGAGGTGGGAGGAGGGTGGAGCAACACCGCTGAATTTCCACAAAGGAAAGCACACACTGTTTTCTTCACTTTGTGTGCAAAGAAGGCTATCTTCTCCGATTATGCCACAAATTAACGTACGTTTAACCCCTACCACCTCTTCGGGTGTAGATCTTGTCTTATTTTTACCCATAATCCAGCGCAAAGGACAGAAGAGACCATGGGGACCCCATTAACTGACAGCCACTCTGATGGGAAGGCGTTTTTCTAAAGGCTTTTCCCCAGCCTTCCCTGGGAATAATAAGAGAGGTCAGAAAGTTGGGCGACTTCCTGCTGCAAAGAGCGGGGTCAGAGCGCCGGTTGGCAGAAGTAGTCAGCACTCAGCGGACATGACTTGGAACACACACATAAACGCACACGCACACACTGAACCGACGGCAACCCATAGTGTAGAACTTGTGTGATTTACACACACCAGGAGCAGAAGCTGGAAAGAATTCAATAAATATAATGAATGAAGGCGCTACAGTGATTATGAGCCTGTTTCCAACACTGACCTCTATCCATACGCACATATACACAGATTTATAGGCGCAAACATCCAGAGATATGCACACAAACACTCACATATACACATCCATAAATAGGCAACTGATTTACAAATGAGCTGACCTGTGTGTTGGCCTTGCTCTCAGATAGGCTCACACCCCCGCCAGGATGCATAAATCACAATGGACATGCATATGCATGAGCATCTGAGGAGGTGGGATAAGTGTGTGTCTGCATGTGTGTATGTGTGCGTGAGCACCAGCCAGCAGCAGTGTTTGTATCGATCATTGAGGCTTAGTTAAGTGCCTTTTATTTCATTGAGTTAAAGTTAAGGACCGTGGACAGGCCTCTCTCCAGTGTGTGTTGCTTTTGAATGGAAAGAAAGCAAGAAAGAAAGAAAAAGGAAGAGAAAGAACTCTTAACTGTTCTTTTTTCCCTCTTTTTAGTGGCATCCAGGGATAGCACATCACATTAATGGAACCTAGATGACGTTTCATGTCTCTTCTCTCTCTGGAAGAAGTGGTTTTGGTGTTGGACCTTTGCCTGATGTGTGTATGTATGATGTGAGCTGCTTTAACCTCCTCTTGTTTTATGGACTTATACATGGCTCTGGATCTCACTGCTGCTAGATTAATTTACACACCACTCACACATGCTTGCCAAATCTCTCTCTCTCTCTCTCTCTCTCTCTGTGTCTCTCTCTCTCTCTCTCTCTCTCTCTCTTCCTCCCTCTCTCCTTCTCTCTGAAGACAGAGCAGAAATTGCCTGGTGAGGTAAATAAATTACTTCCATCGATTGCTGTAGTTGTAGAGTGACTTTATCACAGTTTGACTTGTCCAGATACAGATCAGCATGTGACAGCATGTGTTTTTTATAATGTGCCACTGTGTCTATGTGTGTGTGTGACTTAGTTTACGTGTGTGTGTGTGTGTGTGTGTGTGTGTGTGTGTGGGCTGGAAAAATCAGCATAAAATCTATCTGATGGGTATCNTGATGTCAAACCCAAATGTTTTCAGTCTACAGCAAAAATACAGGAATTGGCCTCACTGTTCCAATACTTTTGGAGGGGAGTGTATTTGTGGGTCGTTTTGAAAGATTTTGGGGGCTGTGTGGGGAGATCAGAAATTTTTAAGAGACAGACTAATGCATTGTTGGTTTCAAAATCTTTTCATGGGATTTGTTTACAATAAGGAAAATACAGAACAACAGCTTCAAGCAAGCCATATGTTGTGTGTTGCAGAGCCCACGTCAAGGCAGGAGAGACTGTCCTCATCCATGGAGCCAGTGGAGGGGTACACATTTTTTTCTTTCTAATTACATTAAAACATTTAAATGGTTTCAACATCTACATCGTGTGTGTGTGTGTGTGTGTGTGTGTGTGTGTGTGTGTGTGTGTGGGCTGGAAAAATCAGCATAAAATCTATCTGATGGGTATCTCAATATATTAAAAACTATTGCTAGAGCTAGTGTTATCCATAAGCTGCGGGTGAGTATGTGTGTGTGTTAGAGGTCTAATTGAAACAGGCCACCATGTGCATATTGAAAAGCAGATGAATTAGGCTGGTATTATTAGAGTGGGATCTTACAGCCCACCTTGTGACCAGGTAGGTTGTTGGCTGATTGAGTTTATCTCTGTCTTGCTATCCATTCACACCGGTCACTGATATGAGCCACAGATAGATGACACCTTAATACAGCTTACACTGATATCTACCTCTGATTGTATATGTTTTATCCACATATCATGTGTGTAAAAACTTTAGGCACACCTTAACCCACGTGCCCCACATGTCACTTTGTGGAAAGAGGTTAAAAGTTCACAAAAAAAAACGTCCAAATGCAGAGGTTAAGTGTGTTTCTGTGTGTGTGTGTGTGTGTGTGTGTGTAGCAGTCTGGGACACATGCTGTTTTAATAGACGCTGTGCTGACGTTACTGCAGAGGCCAAGAAGCCACCGTTAAAAAGAAAGGATTTGGAAAAAAGCGAGAAAAGGCCTCATCTGTTTGCATTAAACAGTGGAAGAACTGACCAGTGAAGGAGCAAATGAGCGGCAGACGGCTAAAAGATATCTGCTTTTCTGGCTATATCCCTCACTTCAGCTTTCCCTCCCTTATTCTCTTCATTTTGTTCAGCCTTAGATCGGCCAGTGTGCTCCTTCTTTTATTTTATATCTCTCATTTTATCCCACTTATTTAACTTTTATTCCTCACTGAGGTATTTGCTTTTGTCTCTGACTAAGTGAATCTATTAATTAGCTCTACTCTAGTTCTGGTACACTAAGTCTGCTACAGTATTTTTCCCTTTTAAAATATAGAGACACTGTCACAAGTCGAAAAGTAAAGTAGCACAAGAACGTAGCGGAAATGATGAGGAACAAAAACGGAGAGCTCACAAGCAGGCAGACAGTTTTTCTTTCTTTTTTAATTTACACTTTAAAACAAGGCCTTATGGTTTATTCTGACCGGTCTGTCTGTCATCTACACTATCAGGTTCTTTTCTGCATCAGATGCTCCTGATTTAAGAATTAATTAGGCAGCGCGGTGGCGTCAGGGTTGGGATTTTGGGTTTGTTCGCTAGCTATTTTAGTAGCTAATTACTGAGGGGGAGAGTGTTAATTGGAATTCTCTTAGATAATGTGAACTTCTCTTCCCCTTTTCTCCACCGCCTCCACTAGAGTTTAATAGAAAACCACAGCACTTAATAGACCTCTCCCTCTTAATCTCTCTGTGTTTTTATAATTCTTTCATTTTTTTTATTTTATTATGTATCTGACAGAAGCTCAGCTGGTGCCTTTGGGGACAGGAGATGTTTGTGGTCATGTTGGCGCTCTGCGTGTGGGGAGTATACTCTGTGGTGTGAGCTGTGCTCAGAGGAAGTGACATACAGTAATCCTCTCAGACTTCATCGGGATATTGATTCCTTTTCTCTCCCTGACTAGCGCCCTGTTACCTTTCATAGGGCACAAAATTACAGAGACACAGAACTCAGCAACATATCACGCAGGGAGAAATAAGCAGCAAGGACAGGAGGGTGTATGTTAGTTTAAAAAA
>NTHP01000435.1:119960-138542 GCA_003416845.1 Oplegnathus fasciatus | reverse complement strand
TTTAAAAAAAAAAAAAAAGCTGTAGTTCACAGAAAGATCCTCACAAATGCGTGATTAATCTTCATTGCTTTTAAATTCTTTGAAAAATAAGTCATGAAAAACACAATTCTGATAAAACCCATCTTAAGGGCTTGCTCGATCTTTTTATTCATTTTATTTTATGCTTAACTTCTGTTGCACTGATAATGAACAAAACTGGCCTAACCTGCATTTTGACTTTGCACTTTCTCCATAGCCTGGAGCGCTAAAATGCTAATTCAGTGGTGCCTAAGTACAGGGATAAAAACACAAAAAAGTGATTTTAATTTGAAAGAATGTTTGAAATGAGACAATAGTTGCATTTGGATGTTGTTATAATTGGAGCGAATGGCTGACTAGATAAACAGACTCCGGTTGCTGGCGTAGGAGCACACACTTGGGGGTCTTTTCATATCTGTGCTCTGTTTAAAAATTAAACTCCTAAGCAGCATAAAGCAGAGAGGGAACGAAATTAATATACAGTGAGGGAAGACTAATCAGAGATCTGTGGTTTCATTGTAATTCCTCCGTCGTCCTAAACTGTGACAAAAACATTATTTAACATCTTTACCTCCGCTTCAGCCACTCAGAAAGGCTCGACGCACACACAGAAGACCTTACAGTATTTTAATATCACTGCTTGTATATTCTAATCCTGACACCACTTGAAATATAATTCCTTCCCCGATTTTAAATCACGGATGTGAAATTGCATTAAGGCAAGAGTGTGTGGGCATGAAAGCAGGGATGTTAAATGGACATATGAATGCAGGGGTGAATCCTAACCTATTAAGTACTTTCCTTATTATTTCTGAAAGTGGAGCGTGATAATTAGTTTGGTAGAAATCCTATAGCGGGGTGGAGGTATGGGTCTCAATAGTTGAGCCAAATTAATTTCTTCTGTCACCTTGAGCATATGTTCCTCTTAATAGGTTTAATTTATTTCACAGTGATTATCTTTTTTTTTTTTTTCACCNNCACTTGACTGTGATGCACATATTCACGTGAAAAACCACTTCAACCCACCGCACATGTGAATGGTATATTCATACGTAAATATGATAGAGCTGCACAGCGTCGTTACCGCTCGGCTCCTCAGTCTGTGTGATCTGAGAGATGGCACTGTGCCGTTTTCCCAGGGGTCCCTGCTGCTGCGGCCCAGTTGTCATGTGATCCGTGTGTCTGGCTAAGGGCTCCGTTTTTCTCAGGAGTCACTCCAAGTCTTTTTAGTCCTAAAAGTTAACAATCATTCCTGATGTTAAATCCATCAGGAACCTCCATGTGCCACGAGGTCGCTTTAATAATCTCCCCTGTGTGTGTGTGTGTGTGTGTGTGTGTGTGTGTGTGTGTGTGTGTGTGCTGAGGTTAGGTTGGATCATGGGAAAGTGGCATACCTGAGAGGATTAGAGTGATCCCAAGGACACTTTGCGTGGGACAATATTCAAATACTAATTTCTTGTAGATTCAAGCACATTGCCATTTTGTAACACCTCGTACACCCTGGGCCTTTTTCTGTCCAAAAGAACACAAGTCACTTTGAGAGTGTTAGTTTTCAGCATACCTTGAGTGTATGCTTGTGCATGAGTGTGTGTGTGTGTGTGTGTGTGTGTGTGTGTGTGTGTGTGTGTGTGTGTATTAACCCCCCACCCCAATGTGTATGGTTTGTTTTTGATCTAGCAGGGATCACTCTAGTTGCCCTGTCTGGTTTCATCTTTCACTAGTAAATTACACCCAATCACTGAAATTACATCTTATAGACTCTGTGTGTGTGCACATATGCTATGTGTGTGTGTTTGTGTGTGTGTCTCTTCATTGTTGACGTCATCTCACAGAGATGTACTCGATGTCAGCTTTGATTAGACTGAATGAAGTCCAACTGTTTTTGTGTTTTCGTCATTTAGGGGAAGTAAAATGGAAATGCAGCTGTTTTTTTTGTGTGTGTGTGTCTGCAGTCATGCGTCTGTACGCATGTATGTGCGCGCGTGTCGGCGGAAATTGCTGTGTTGTGTGCGGCAGTGAGTGCGTAAGAGTGGTTGTCAGCTGGTAGGCAGTAAAGACACGCCGCGTAGCGAAGCTGATGCGCAAAGTCTCTGTTTTCATTCGAGCAGCTACAGTAAGGGAAGCTTGATGGGACAAAACTCAGATGGAGAAGCTGTAGTCTGCCAATTAGTGCACCAGATGTCAGTTATTGTTGGACTAGAATTATGGCAATAACTGCAATTGGCCAACGGTTATGAGCGTGTGTGTGTGTGTAAGTGAACCAACTCCACTGTGATAGATTTTAAACAATCTTCTTTTGGGACTTGCTCCTTTCTTTATTACACTTCTGGCACCTGCAGTGTTTTTCAGAATTCTGTCTCTGTCTTTCTCTCTTTCTGTGTAGTTTTTCAGCATTTTGGAAATGTAAACACTTCTAAAATACATCCAGATGTTACCAGCTGTGCTCCGCCACCACAAACACTGGGCAGGGAGTGTGTGTGTGTGTGTGTGTGTGTGTGCGTGTGCGTGTGCGTGTGCCTCAAAGACTCCTTTCCCAACTATTCACTCTCAGACAGAAAAAATGATTGCCTGATTTTGTCGTATATCTCTGCTTCTTTGTCTGAGTGTGAGCAGGTTTTCAAATATGGTGTGTGTGTGTGTGCTGAATAAGACTATTGTAGTTGTTAAAAGCTGCTGCAGGCTGACATTGGCTGAATTAAAGGCACTCTTAAATGCAGAAAAGTCAGAACTGATGCAGTGTGACAAAGGCAGCGATTTCATAAAAACATTGACCTTATGTATGCCCCATTATCTCTCTCACAGTCTCCTCCTTTCTCACTCTGACACACACACGCACACACACAAACTCACATAAAGCAAGACTAGCGTTTTTATGACAAACCTCCATTTAGATTTGTCATTACAAGAGATTGGTCTGATTTCAACCACTTTGTGTAGGCGAAGTTGAGAAGGGTCTAATTGTGAGGTGAATGGTGTTAATGTTTGTTTATGAAATGCCCTTTACTACACGTGTACACACACACACACACACACACACACATACAGACACAATTACTTGTTTGGCAGAGTTCTAATTAGCAGATGTCCTTACCTTCCATAATGATATTATTACCGGTATTATTTTCTCTTTGACTTTCACACGTGCTCCCAAACACACACTTTTCAACAGGTGAACACATTTAAATGTCAGCCTCATGCTGTTTCAGATGTATCAGCATACTGTATATGTGTGTGTGAGCGTGTATTCGTTTATGCACCATGGCCATGCTGAAACCTCGCTCCTCGGGGAGTAATTACAGAAGAGGTTTTCTGGCCGTTTTCTCTCATTAGTGTGAATATGGAGAGAAATCGCGGAACCTCAGTTAGCATGACTACGCACACACAAAACACACACAGAGGCTGTGTGCAAGGCAGAAGTCCAGACATGTGCGCGGTGCTGAGGCTGATGCCATGGCTTTAGTCTGGAGGTACGTGGTGCACTTCTTTTGCCACAAGTCTATTTCAGCCCCTGCTTCTCTGTATACATACACGCTGTGTGTTTGTGTGTGTTTCTCCCGTTCGACAGCATCTGGCCGTAGCCTCACTCAGTCCTTCAATTCAAACTGCAGGTTGTTTGTTTGGGTTCGCCCTTACAAACACACCATTAGGCCTTCCCTCTGCACTGAAGACTATTCCTGGTTCTGGCCTCAGTTTAGCTCAGGCCTGCTGCCTGGCTCACTGGAGGTCCCTGCAGGCAAACCTCAGGCCTACCAGAACCCAGGAAGATCCGAACCACAGCGCACCGCCCAGCCACCACAGTGAAACTCTAGCCTGCTTCAACCGGGCTCGCCCCACAGCAAGCTTTAAATGTCAGCTGGAGGGTTTTAGTGTGCGTGTGTCCTATAGTGCGTCTTTTCTGTTTGATTGTCAACCCGTCATGATGCAACAAGCCCGCCTTTTCTGCAAACAAACAGGTATGGACAAGAAAAAAGGGCCAGCGTCTTTGCGACTCACACTCACAGCCAATGAAAAAGGATTTGGGAAGGAGAGATGAAAAGAGAAGAAAAGAAAGAGAGAGTGAGAGGCGGCAGGGAGAGAAAGAAAACAACAAAGGTGGTTAGGACAAAAGCAGTATTGTATCATTGAAATGACTTGTGAGTTGAAAGCCTTAAAAGTCCTCCCCAGAGCCAGGTCATAAAGCCCAGAGACGGGCTTGGCAGCCGAGGCCAGAGCCAGACAGGCCTGGCAGTCGAGCCCAGAGAGCTTCCAGTAACAGGAGATGTAAAAATCAATTTGCCGTGAAAAAGGTAAACAATCGGAAATGACAAATATGCAGGTTCTTTCCATCGCTCTTTTTTCATCTCTTGCTATTTTCACTGTTATTAAAGCAGACAAATGCAGGGGCGAGGAGAATGACTAGTCAGGAGTCATGTGGTGAGGGATCCCAGCAACGTTCAGAGGGAGGGTGAGAGAGAGGGAATTTTTTTTCTCCCTTTTTCACTACCTGAAACAGTCAGGCTGGACTTTTGCAGTCGGCAGTTGAAACGCATACACTCCGTACTAGTATGGATGTTGTGAACACATGCAAATGCACACATGAGGACAAGTCAGCGCTCCCGATTAAAGAGGTGGAGGTCGATACAGCCATGTGGATGGAGAAACGATTGAAGGATAGGGGGATGACAGAGAGAGAGATTGAGAAGAGAAGGGGGTTGAATCCTTGGGGGCCTGTTTGGTAGTTAGGGGCCCTCGGGGGCCCCGGGGGAGACCTCCATTAGGCGAACGATCCGAGCCTGGGGGAGCCGGTATGGTGGCGGGCCTTCGAGGCAGGGGCCAGTCTGTTTAGCAGCAGTTTGTCTGCATTGCTCATAACATTGATCCAGTGTTGAGCTGCAGCCATAGGAAAGCTCTTTGCTGCTGAATAGGCTGAACAGCAGTGTATTGATAAGGCAGAGTGGACCAATGGACAGCCCTGCACCCTGTTGGTCATTTAGTTAAGACAGACAGGTCTTGCTCAATACACACACCCCACGGCTGCCTTATGGCATGTTAAGTCTCTCCGTGTGTGTGTGTGTCTGCGGGAGCGCAGTTGCACATCTATAGGTGCATGTGTGTGCAACGATTTGTGTCTTACAGAATCTAATCCTCTTTGCTTTCTCCGCTCGTCCCTCTCAGATGAACAGATCTGCTGTGACTGGCTGGGAAAAAAAATGAAAGGGGGAAAAAGAACAAGCGAGAAAACAAACATGTTTCCCAGGCCCCAATTAGCCCACTTTTATTGCCCCTAGATATGCTCCCCCACCCTCCTCACTCCCCCCTTCGCTCTCTGAAGTCTGCTTACACAAAATGCTTCACATCATCGAGAGTGCTTTAACATCAGCAACAAAAAAAGGTGGCCAGGGGACACAGTGACAGGAGAGGGAGGCAGGGATGAAGAGGGAGAAGTGCCACTTTTGTCCACCAATGTATTTTCTTAAATCTCTGTTTTTAGATTAACACACATTGACAGGGACTCTGTTAAATAAGTGTGTGTTTGTGTGTTGAAGCGACAAGGGTTTTGCTACCGTCTCTTTGCATCTGTGTGTGTCAGCTGCACTGTGGGATATGTGTGTTTTGTGGTTGTTGTGTTTGTACTACATCAGTCGTTGAACGCTCACAAACAAAACAGTTTGAACACTCTGTGCAGAAGCCATCAATTCTTAATGAGATAATGACATGCTAACATACTCACAGCAGCAGCTCTGTTTACAGACGAAGACAAACCACAAACAAGACACAGACATGCCGAGCGCTTTAGTTTTCCCTTCTGATACGCTTTCTTCTCGCTATTTTTCCCCTCTTCTCTAGCTATGACTTTGTGCATTGGCCAAAACTTAGCAAGAATAACAGGTGGGGAACATCTTGATGGTGTGTGTGTGTATGTGATGTGTGTCTGTCTGATAGACACACACATACGCAGTAATGAGTCAGGCGCTATAATGTGGCTGCAGACCAGATTCCCTAATAAGAGAAGAATGTTGTCCATGGCATCCAGAGTTTTCCACTGGAATCACACATTCATCCAGCCTGTTTCCTGCCCCGGGGTCTTCCTCTCGGCATGAACAGACGAGGAGAGGGAACCCTCTGTCTCCCTCTCCTTCTCCCCGCTCTTCCCATTGTCCCCTCCCTCGCCACATGCTTTTTCTCATCCTTTTCATCACTTTTTCTTTCCCCTCCATCAGTTAGGGTTAGTTAATTCAGGCTATTGGAGCTCTGTCTGTTCTTTCTCCCCGTTGGATCGAGCTAGTCTGGTTCTGGAGTGACACAAGCACATGACTCACAAAGTGAGTCAGAACAATTCAGGCTTATTGCTGAGGAAATGGTGGTGGATTAGGAGGAGAGGTGTCTTTCTCGGACTGGTACAGGCAAACACACACACACACACACACACACACACACACACACACACACACATATGCACACATACAGCTGAGTAAGAAAAAAAACCATCTGTGGTTCACTGAATCTCTAAATTAATGGAACTCTTAGTCTAGCTGTGGAGCAACTTTAAACAAACCAAGACAGAAGTTTAAAAATTCACATTCAAATACTTTAACCTTGAAATCTCCCCTTGCCAAGGCACCAGCTCCCTCTTTTTTTCATCTGTTAAATGTTTGAGTGTTTGATAGTTTGAGGTCTATAGCAGAACCCGCCCGGGAATTAATGTCATTCATATGCCCTGCGGAAATTACTTTTGAAATGCATATAATCTAAAACATGCAAATGAGGCTGACTTTGTGCACCCTGTTTAATATGAATTATCATTTTCTGAATACCTATTATTACTGCGTACATTTCTCCAATTATATTGTTCTTTTTTTGTCACTTTTGCATAAGGACGCACATGTGCACATCAGGAACACCAGAAACACGCGCATGCACTTGCTCTGTCACATGCATGTGCGTGCAGGCACTCACACTCACACACACACACTCACACACACACACAGCAGAATGTCTTTGTGATGGGTGTATTTTAATGAGGAGTAATAAGGATGGTAATGACCCAGTCCACTTCTCTCTCTCTCTCTCTCTCTCTCTCTCTCTCTCTCTCACTCACTCTTGGTTTTTGTTACTCTCTCTCTCTCTCTCTCTCCATCTCTCTCGCTGCCTCTCTCACCCGCTGCCTGGCACACAGCTGTTAGTTTACATGAAGCCAATGGGAAGAGTAAGAGGCATCTCATTTAGAGAAAAAAAAAACAGCTAAATGTTCCGCCTTTCGCAGATTCTGCACAAATTTACCAGTCAAAAAGTCCTTAAACAGCAAATGAAAATAACAAGGCAGGAAATACAAGTGTTGCTCATCCAATTTTCATTAGCTGACTGAAATATTGATGCGTTTTAAAAGTGAACAGTGCATGTTTAGTTTGTCTCTTCCTTTTCTCTTCTGGTGATAGAGCACTGTTATTAATGTCCTTGTCCAAGAGGCGGACATTAAATTGAATTGAAGGCATCCCTTTTTCAAACGAAATAGTCTATTAATTTATTTATACTGCGCCATAAATTATTCTATTAATATTAGCATGTTCCAAATTAGTATGACTTCTCTCAATGTTCCTTCTACTTCTATTAATTAGCATGCTTGTCACTATAACAAAGATTTTTCTTTCTCTGATAAATTATAAAGGAGACATTTTTTAATACAATGAGAACCGCCTTAGAAATTATTAATATTTTAGTTGTGGCCTGTTAGACAAAAGTAAGGAGAAAAGAGCAAGAAGAACAGAAAACTAACAATTACATGGAATACATTATAGGCTGTCATTGGTGTGCAACAGTGTTGACTTTTATTTTGCTTTTTTGAAAGGAAAAATGTGTGTGCGTGTGTGCGTGCACCCATACTGAATGCTCAGGGATATCATCTTGTTTTAGCACTTTTGGATAGGATGTGAATTAATTACCTCTGTAACAGCTTGGACCAAGTTCAAAAGTACTAAAATTCAATTAATTTGAAAAGTGGACATGCTATCATTTTCTCCGCATGTCTCCTTTAAAGTCTGGCCTGTTTTTTACTGTGGACTTATTCAATTATATTTGATTAAACTCGCTCTGATCCAATCTATTAATTAACTAGGAAATGCAAAGTGCCCGACTTGAAAGCCGATGTATAAAATTATATCATGTCCACTTTGATATTTATTTATTTATATTTTTTACACCATGATTTTTTAAATCCATTGTAACCCTTTATTATTGTAAGTCGCTGTTGCTCAGTTTCAGGTAATATTCAATCTATTCTCTTTATCTTCCTTGTAATGCATGGGAATTTTGATTATAAATGAAATTATGTCTCACCTAAAGGCATCTACAACAAATTTCCCTCTTCAGAAAATATACCTCCACTTTCTATTTCTTCGACAATTTTGTCTTTTCGCGCAATAAAATATAAATTGTCCCTTGTAATTAAAGTTAGGAAGTCAGTAATTTATTTGGTGAAGGTGGAGAATGTCAGTGTCAGGAATGGAGCAATTTCTTGTTAGAATGGGAGGTTCTCTCAATATGAATTGAAGGATAGTCCACTTTTTATACAGTTAATAGGACTGAGCATTCATGCATTCTTGACGGGTCACACGCACCTGCACAGACATATATACACACACACACACACACACACATATTCATTCTCTCAGGCTTGAGGAGGCTCAACTGAAGACTGAAATTGTGTTTGCGTGTGTACATTTATCAATTCTTGTCACCCATGTCAACCTGGTTTTTGGTACATGGTGGTCTGAGGGTCCAACAGATCAAATTCACCACACACCCTCCACATGACACATCTGTCGTGCAAATAGAAAAATTAAATCTCAATGTACTTAAGTTTGCTCATCTATTTCACCTTCATGTCGTTTGTCTATTTCCCTACTGACACCTTTTCATCTGTCTCTCTCAAAAATTTTCTTCTTCTCCTTTTCTCCCTCTCTCTCCCTCTGTGTCTCCCCCCTCCTCCCTCCCTCCCCCTCACAGTGAAGGTCATTCTAATAAAGAGCTCTCGTAGGACAGAGCTGCTAATTGCTCCGTGGCGCTCTAGCTGGTTTCAGATCCAAATAAAGGCACGTCGCCTTTTTCCAAGCTCCTCTCCCTCTTGCCCTCCATTCCTCCACCTCCCCTCTTCACCTCTGTTCCGCCATGTTAAATACAATCTGAGTATTAGCTGTGTGGACTGTCATAACCTGACCTCAGCCTCCATTACCTCTCAGGACAGAAGGGAGAGATGAAGGGGAAAGCGGGGATTTTTCATCCTCATGATCACAGGATGATTTCCAACTGGCACACGGGAGCGCGCCTACGCACGCGCACAAGCCTTACCTCTTAAGGAATGTACAACCCGTGATTTTAGGCTCAGATAAATGAGGTGTGCATGAAGTCCGCTCCTTCTACAAATATTTGTGTGTGTGTGTATGTGTGTGTATCTTTGTGTCTGTCTCCAGTATTTTGAACAGACAGCAGTCTGCAAGCTGGTAAATCACTTACTGCACTCTAAAGGAACGGTTGAGTGTGAAGGCAGGAGTGTATGTTTGCCCCGGTCATACACACATACGGAGCGATCTCATCGGTGCGGAATGTGCTGTGTGTTTACCTATGGCTCCAGAACCCACCTGACCGAGGGAGGCTAATCTTTATGGGCTCTGTAAACAGGGACTTTGTCTTCAGAGAACTGCAGGCCGGCAAGCAGACGCACAATTCACACATGGACGCGCACACAGACATACACGCCAGAGAGGAGGGTGGAAAGAACATATATGGCAGGTTGCACACTGTACAGCCACTACACAGAAAAGCACACATGCATGTGTGGAGGCTACATGCACACACACAAACACTCACTTAGATACTCAGACAAACTGAATGCCATATGGCAGACAGTCCTGCAGAAGTATAGAAGAATTCCCCATGTTTATATAGCAGGGGATTTTCTTATCATCTGCACTCTGAGCCCCTCTCTTCTCCTCTCCACTCCCCAACAACAGCACTGGCTTCGTCATTAGCCAGCTGCACAGCACGCTGGAGGTCAGAGTATAGGCCTGTGCTGCTAGCTTCTCTCTCTGGGTTGATGGTACTCTTTGAAGCCAGCCAGCCAGTAGTAGATATTGGCCCACATCTGACTGACTATCTGTCTGTGGGATAATGGAGTTCACCTGTTAGCACTGGAGCAGGGCCAGGGCAGCCGCAGACATCTAGCATTAGCCCTTTGCTGTTAGCCAACCTGTTAGCGCTGGCTGGCAGCCAGAGTAGCCTGGAGCACTGCTGTTAGCTGCTAGCGTTAGCCCTATGTGGAAGACTACCTGGCTGCTGTGGTCTGGTATCCTGCTGCAAATCTGGCTAGCATGTAGCATCAGCCAGCTGCTGAGGAAACAACCAAGCTTGGACAGGGAAGTGATGGAAAAAGAATTTGTGCAGTATGTTTTTTTATGTGTGCATTGCTTATGTGAGAATGTGTGTGTGTGTGTGTGTGTGTGTTATTTCTTCAGCTTTCCTCTGACCTCATTCTCTTTTATTGAAGTTAATACACGTCAGCTCAGAAATGCCACGCAGATATCCCTCCTATCCCTCTTCCTCTCCTCCTCCCTTCTGTCATTCTTCTAGAGTCAGGAGAGCGGAGACATCTGAAACATATATATATACCGAGTGGGTAGTAGTCGTTAGCTATACTTTATATGTACATTTGTGTTGTAAGCCTAGATCGCCCAGTTTTCTTAATACATTTATTTTGAACACAATGAACCAAAACTTCAAATATTTTGAGATTACATTTCTTTCAGCAATTCACTGACACTGACTGAAATGTTGCCATCTCAAGTCTTCAAAGGGAGCTAGTAAAAATTTGTGTCTCAATTAGGAAATTGAAAAAATTAAAGAAAAACAAATAGTGCTTTTAAAAAAAAGTTATTCATAAGTCAGTTATTCATTTAATTGCATTTAGGGTGATGCTGTTCTTAGAATCAACACGTCTTGACACGCACAAGGAAGCTTCATTAGTTAAATATTAAAATATCTGTTTACATGGAAAGATAAAGAGGAAGGTGCTTTAGTAGCAAGATATATAGAAGGTGCGGGGCTGTGGTGGAAACTGCCCTGAAACTATGATTATACAAGAACACCTTGTCTCTGCGATAGTCACAGCTGCAGTATCACTACTGGAACGTTAATAGCACAACCCATGTTTACTTATTTTGTTTTTCTTTTGTACGCACAACGCCACAAAGTGCCTCACTGTACCGGACATTTCATTTATTTATTTTTTTGCTTTTCATTTTGCTCTGTGTTTCTGGTTGCATCTCTGACATGTGAACCTTAAGGAGTGATTAATGGAGACGTAAGACCTGATAGTTGGGTTTGTTCTGGGGTTTGGGGTTAAAGAAGATTCCCTCAGGGCCAGTGTCACGGTTTACTTAGTGGCAGAGTCTTTGCCAGCTTGCAGGGTGAGAGTGTGAGAATGTGGGTGTGTAAGTGTTTACTAAGTTATGATCTGTCTGTGTATGTCAGTGTTCATGTCCCTGTCAAAGCGTAGAAATAAAACAGCTTAGACTCTTTGTGATGTTTTTAAGAGACAAATCCTGGAGCTGCTCCATTGCCAGTAAATAGGACATTTTGTGGACACCATGACAGCAACCCGGGTAATTTTGTTCATGTGTGTTTTTTAGTTTATGACTGTCAGTTATGATGGAATAAAGCCCATTTGGGTGTAACAGTTAAACCAGATATTTTATGAATCCACACAACCACTCATTGTGAACAGAGGCTCCTCCAAATTCTGTTTCCTGATTACAAAACAGGTTGGAGCTCCAATTCCTCAGATTTCTGTCTCCGGGAAGAGTTTTTCTCTTGCTCACAAATATCGATTGAACTATCAAAGATCATAGAAATAACCTATGTGGATTCTATTTCAGGGTGAAAACTTTAATGTTTTCCAGGGTTGAACCTGCCAGTAGTTACCAGGCATAACCAGAGGGAGAAAGAGAGCATGCAGAGAGTAGGAGAAAGACAGATAATTCAAGAGTCAGATGAAAGTAGATAGATGATGGAGTGTAGATACTGGTACAGACAATTTTTTTCTCTTACCCCCTCCCTCCTTCTCCCTCCTCGCCCTACTCTCCCTCCCACCCTTATTCCCTCAGTTCTTTGCCTAATAAGCAGCGTTCCTGCGAGCTGATGCAAGGCGGAGGAAACAGAACAGGCGTTCTGGGACTGCTGGAAATATTCCCACATGAGGCATAACATGATAAAGACTTATTATCTCACTAAGCTGCTGTAAACACAGATGCACACATAAATACACACTGTACACAACTCTCTCTCTCTCTCACCCACAAACACACACACATTCACAGAAAGTGAAAATGGTCCGGCTTTACGGTTCTGACGAGCCGTGACCAGGAGGAATCTGACAGAGCCAATCCCTCCAACAAAGCCTGAGAGTCAGCGGTTGTGAGCCAGCTCGCTGGGCATTTGGCTCGGCGTGTTTGAACTTCACACACCCAGAGCAGTGGGAAGGAACAGAGGGAGAGTTGAGTTCTGATTATTATTAGTGCTCAATTTTTGGGAACATCTGAACAAGCTGCGTGTCGAAACAGGACTCATCCCAGCTCCTCTCCACTCATCAATCACACCAGACACACACATAAACACGTGCACCTAGCACTTGCTGTGAGCTAATCCATTACAGTACAAAGGTAGGTGTCAGCCTCTTAGACAAACACACACACGTATACACCAGAGTCATCAGAAACATGTTGAGTCCCATTTCCCTTCTTCTCTTCTCCATCCCAATTAAAAGGCAAAGGAGGCCTTTTATTTCCCTCTCCTCCAAACGCATTCTTTATCTCTCTGATCTGTGCTCCTCCCTCCCTCGCTCGGTCCCCTCGGGGTAGTGGGAATGTCTCTCCCAACACACTCTCAGGTCAGGGGTTCAGGTGGAGGGGGTCTGAGCATGTAAAGAGAGCGAGAGAGAGACACACACCCACAGAAAGAGTGAGTAGCGGGTTGAGGCAGGCCTCTGCACGGGCAGCTCCTCTTCGCTGCCAGAAACACTTAAACTTAAAGCAGTGAGTGTGTGTGTGTGTATCATAGCCCTAATCAGAGACTTCAGGGTAGATTTATGCCCCTGCCTTTTTCCCGACCTCCATTACACCAGCTTATATACACCCATTACAGGATATGACAGAGTACACACCCTTTAGATGAGCATACCACACTGCCTGTGTGTGTGAAAGAGAGGGCATGCGCTCACATCTTTACACACTCCCCACTTTCCCATTAGGTCCTTGTCCACCTGCGAGCTCTATCTCTCTGTCTGTCTTTATCTCTCTTCCCCTCATTGCTAATAAGGTCAATGAGGAAGAGTAAGAAGCAGATGGGTGTACAGTACATTACAGCACAGCGCAGTATAGTGTGGGCTAGATAGCAGGCCGGTGATTCATGCTTAGTGAGACGTGTGATGATGTGAGGAGTTTCTACCACAGTGCAAAGTCAGTGTACTGTGCGGCGGGATCTGTTGATCACTCTGCACTATGCCTTGCTTCATAATATTACCTCAGGGAGCAGTTTGACCTAGCAGGGGTCTGGACGAAGGCGGGAGGAGAGGGAAGGAGGGAGAGTGAAGAAGGGAGAAAGTGTTGGGAAGAGGAATGAGGTTGGAGATTAAGTGACTAGCTTTAAATGTCACAATAACGCTCTACTTCTCAGTCTTAACTTCACAGGCTGATGGGTGCCAGGAGGGAGACAGAAGAGAGTCAATGGGGAGGAAAAATGCCGCAGTGTGATTTGTGGTTTTCAAATGGTGCCGCTTGTTAGGGAGAAGTCTTGAACTGGTGAAATCTGTCTGTAAGCACCCTGTACTTTTAAAGGTTTTGTTCACCCAAATAAAAAAAATACATTTGACAAAACCACCACAAGATCCACTCAGACCCACCTGCTGTTTACAAGGTCAAGAGTGAACTTTCAGCCTCGAAAAAATACACGTTTTCTCATTTACCCTCAGTGGTATCTGGCTATACAGATCTTTTGTTTTATGTGCCCAGGCCTTGAGAAATCCACCTCTGAAACTCCTGACACCATCCCAATACAACAATAGCGAATGGAATTTTGTTTGTGCGACTCAAAGCATTGAAAAATGACATTTTGAAAAACTCAACAGCATTGTGTCTTTCCAGAACAAAAATGTCCAAATTTCTAACTGCGGGAGCAAGCAACTGGGTGATTTTTTTGTGAAAAGACAAATTGCTGTAGAATTTTTTAAAATGTCAAAATGACAAAATTGGGGTATCTCGAAACCTTGGAAAGTAAAACCAAAATATCTGCATGTGAGAAAATATGTTTTTTGAGATTTGTGAGAACTGACCCTTTAACTAGCGCACCCACCAGCCCAGCCACCTGCACACACTTGTATCCACCCCCCCACACACACACACAAACATGCTCAGGTCCCTGTCCCTCAGCGAGCATCTGGCAGCATTCCATTAACAGAGCCACCAGCGCTCTCTCACACCCTCACCTGCTGTCAGAGTCTCACAGAAAAAAAATGTTTGCACACACACACACACAGACGTTCACCTGCTCTTGCCGCAGAGGAAAAGAAAAGTTAGATTCACTCATGAAATGGCTTTTATTGTTTCCCCAGAAGGCATGGGTTGTACGCCTCTGAAAAACGCACGCATACACACATACACACACACAGGCGCACACAGACGGCGGGTACAATGCCTCGATGGCGTTTTGTGTACCCTCTCCAGGTTGCTGAAATGAAAGCATTAGAACTTTCCCCTTAAAAACTACACGCTTGTGTGTGTTAATTTCTAAAACTGGATGAGGCAGAAAGACGAGATTGAGCTTGTCATTAGGAGTTCACAGCCTGCGTGCTTGTATGAAGGTTTGTTTTGTTTTGTGTTCGCTGCCTTGTGTGTGTTCTTGCGCGCGTATGTGTGTGTCTCTGTGTCTCCTCTCTCCCACGCTCCGGCTCCTAACGATGGCAAATGCGCCTGTGTGTTTGCGAGGCGTTGTTTCTCAAAAAACAACAACACATCCAGGAACGGCTCGTTTTGTCGGGTTTTGTGGAAGGAACACGCTCTAATTAGAGAGGCCCTATGAAGGTGCATCAAACAGATGTGTCTCAAAGACAAACCTGCTCATGGCTCTCACACAGCGCACACATGCCACCTCTGATTATTGGAGAAATGTCTGTGTTATTTAACTATATAGCCGAGTATTAACAGCCTTGTCAGTTTAGATTTTGCTGCACGTCTGATCCTAATCCACGTGTACGCTCCTAGACACACATTTACATACAGACAAAAAAAAGTGTCTGCTTCAGGTGTTGCTTTGTGGCCACTTGGGCTTGTTTGTGTGTGGGTGGTTCATGACCAAAAGCCCTTTTCACAAAGTACACGTGCACACACACACATGCACATAAACACACACAATTCACTTCTCTATCTCTGCGTGTGTTTACTTTAGTTTCCTGCCTTGTTTGTTCACTCAGATGGAAACAGGCTTTCTGCTCAAACTGCCCAGGTCACTTTTGTTCAATCTGTGTGTTGTCTCGCCCCTCCTGCCTCTCCGCTCCCAGGTGCCAGTGATGATGGTGGAATCAGCCTCTGAGACCATTCGAACGACGCCGTCCAACCAGAACGGAGTCAGCAGCCTCAGCAGCCAATCAGATGGAGGGGGAGGTAGAGAGGGCGGGTCTAACGGAGACACCAACGGAGAGATCAGCCCAGTCGACTTACTGCACCTGCAACAGCAACAGGTGTGTGTTTGACATTATGTTTACAGATCTACCTGTGTATACGTGCTTGCGAGACTTGTTTTGCAACACCTCCCACTTGTGCAACTTGTGTGCATATGTATGGTACATTGTCTAGAACAGCGTGTACACACCAGACCATTACATAATGTACAGATGTGACAACACGCAGTCGGCCAGACTCTGGTAATTGTCAGCCCTGCATGTGCGAACGGTGAAAAGCTCTGACAGGTTGGCTCGTTGGTGCTTTAATTATCCACCGTTCATAAAGTGCCAACTAATTCCACTGGGACAAAGTTCAACATAATAATTCATGCACACGAGGTTCCCACTGATATATTATTACACGTTACTGGCTGAGAAAAAATTGGAAGACATACCTGCTGTTTAGGCTCTGCCTAGGTGAGAGAAGCCATTTTGTCCTGTTGTGGGGGTCAGACATGTACACACACATTCCCACAATTGCGTTCAAACACACACTCCATATAGGACTCAGACGCTCATGGAGTGTGTGTGTGGGAGAGTCTGTTTTAGTTTCTCACTGATCCATGAAGTGGTGTTTGTGTGTGTTTGACACGTCAGCGTGTACTGTCTCCAGTTATGCTATTTATCTTGCCTCCTGTGCGTCAGTCCCCCCTCCATACACACCCTTATCCCTCCACACACACACACACACACACACACACACACACACACACACACTGGCCACTGTGTCAGATGGAATTTCCAAACTTCCCGGAACTTCTTGGATGAAATTCTACATTTTTATTTCTCATTCCCCCAAAAATCCACATAGCTCTTTTCTGATTGCTCTCAGAAGGACCCGAGCCTTCACACATTGTGTACACACACACACACACACACACACACACACACGTAGCTGTACAAGTACACACACACACAGAGCATTTAAAAATGTCTTTTCATCCAGAGGTCTCCACATTAGTCATTTGTCTTTAACCACAGAAGAATGTCCGCTGAGTGTTGTCATCTTATGATGGAAACTCACTGATTCATGTTTTTCAGTCATTGATGTGGCATTTGCTGCAATTGATGAAGAGATTAGGAGAGTAATAAATCTCCTATTTATGTACTGGCTGTATGAGCATGTAGTCAATATTTATAACTCTCTCTCTCTCTCTCATTCTGTGTGTGTATGTTTGCATGTGTGTGTGTGCGTTGTGTCCGCCCGTCACAGAGGGTCAGTGTGGGTTCTGGGCTGTCCAACACCAGCTGAGTTTCTAGTTGAGGAAACCCAGGGGAAAAAAATCAGGGTTTCCTCCCTGCTGCTAAAATTATTCCCCCTAATTATAATGATGGAGCCTTAGGTGAATGAAGAACACTCAAGGCCCTTCACTCCTGTCCTGCTCTCCCTCCTCCTTCCTCTGACTGCATCCTCACCCTGCTTCCTCAGCAACCTTCATCCGGGGACACACACACACACACACACACACACACACACACACACACACAGCCATGCACAAATGCACACACATAAACACCAAACCTGTAGCTCATACAAAGCAGGTCTTTATTCTCTCGGACGTGTCTCCGCTCTCTATGTTTTTGCACCTGTGTGTGTGTATATGTGTGTGTGCGTATGCGCACGCTGGTATTTCCTCTCTTGAGCGGGTTACCAACCACAAACATACCTCCCTCTCTCTTTCCATCTTTTTCTCTTCCTCTCTCTCACTGTACTTCTTTTTCCTTCTATCCGCTGTGGACCATGAAAGACAAGCACAACCTTTCCTCCAGATCCCAGCCCTCACCTCACACAAAATGTTACATCCACATATGCAGTGGTAAATACACAGTCATTTATTGTAGTAATTCTCTATTTAGAGCTTTCTGTTAAGCTCAATTTGCACAGATTGAAAAGATTTGAGCTGTCATGAGGCAGAGGTGTGTCCTTCCTGTACTATGGATATTTTTCTGTAACTCTGGAACTCGTGTGCTTTCGGCCACTACAGCCTTCTGTTTTACCATACAGTTCGTAAGTATGTGATAGATTGTTGTGTGTAGGTCATTTTCTGGATATATTTCCTCTGCAGTTGCACATATATATTGTAATATATTGTAGATGACACAGAAGAATCGTCAGTAACATGATCTCATCTAATTTTAACAATGAGCATAAACAGACAAGAAGGTAGAATTTATTCTTTTAATAGTGTAGTCTTCAGAAACTTCTTTTCTCCTTTTTTTTTTTACATTCCCATGTTGGAAGTAGGGGAGTTACTCTATATTTGTGTGTATGTGTATATATGTGTGTGTGTCCCTGTCATCTCTGCTCAGTATTACCAGCCTTTGGTTGCCGTCACACATCTCTCTACCTCCCCCACCCCTCTCGCTCACCCTCCCTCACCCCCTGGATAAGATGGGAGTTCTGTGCCAGTGAGCACTGTAGAGTGGCTGCTCTGATATCACAACCAGCTGATTTTTCTTCATTCATCTCATTCTTTTTTCACTCTCGCTCATTTTTTCTTCTTCTCCGGTCCCACCATTTAAATTAAAAAAAATAAAACTATCTACAATTATTTATTTTAAATTCAACACCTTGAAAAAGTATTGAGATATGTTACATTTAGTGGAGTAGAGTTGATTTTGTTGCGTGTCCACTTTATTTGTAACAGAATTAGTCTTTATTTACATGTCGGGTAAAATTTAAAATGCCCTGAAAGTCCTTTTCTGAAACCTGCAAATAATTTTCTTTAATTTCTCTGTCCACAAGATCTTTCACATTTTTACCCCTTGTTCCATTGCACTACTTGATTTAATCGAGTTTTGGTGTAGTAGTTCTGGCTAGC
>NTHP01000435.1:98015-119916 GCA_003416845.1 Oplegnathus fasciatus | reverse complement strand
GCTGTGTTTTTAGCTTGTGCCCACCACTCATAAAATCAATATTGTCTGATCCAGATAGCCCTTATACTGACAACATTGTATAAGAACCTGCTCTCGTGCTTCAACCTGAAAGTCTTGGATGTACCTCCTCCTCCTCCTCCTCCTCCTCCTCCCCTTCCTCTTGTTCCTTTCTCCTCCACGCTTGAGTCTCTCACCTGAAGGTGTAGTGCAGACTAGTGTTGGTGCTTAAACACCAGTGCCAGTGTGCACTGAAGCAGAAAAGACATACCGACACACACACAGAACTCCTGACAGCACGGTGTTGTCAGAACACAAAGCCGTCTTTTCCTTGGGCCCCTTGGGAACCTAAGAGAAATCACAGCCATCTCCAGCCGTCAAACCCCACCACTGGCCTCTCTCTGTCTTCTGTCTCTCTCTCAGTGTCTCCATCTTTCTCTGACTCCGTCCTTCTCTCTCTTTTTTCCTCTTTGTTTTTTTTAATAAATAGATAGACAGATAGATGGATAGATAGATAGATAGATAAAAGAGGGTCACAGGTAGATGTTGTAGAAGGCCAAATGAGGAAGTACGTGAGTGGAAAGGAGGGATTGGGGAGATGGGACATACAGAGAGAGGGAATTGAGGTAAAAGGAGGGGCAAAGAACATGGGGGGGTGCATTGGTCGGCTGGAGAGGAGGAATAGAGGGATGAGGGAGGGGTGTAACGCTGAGACGTGTCAGAAAAGGGCGCCTGGGCCTCCCTGTGGAATGTGGCCTGTCTGCCTCCCCAGAAAGAACAGAGCAGGAGAGAGGGAAGAGAGAGGGAAGAAAGGGAAGAGGGGGCGAAGACCAGTTCTGCCCCATCATCGAGGGGAGAGAGGAAGGAGGGAGGGAGGGAGGGGGGCAAAGAGCGGAGTTATAGGGCGAGAGGAAGGAGAGGTGGAAAAGTGAGAGTGCAGTGGAGAGTGTATGGCACTTTGTTGAGGTGCCGGGCACGGGTGTAGACATGAAATGATGCATAGCGGAGGAGAAATGTAAGCAGGATAAATCCTAACAAACCTCAAAGTGTGTGTGTGTGTGTGGCTGAATGGAGGTTTCTCTGACGAGAACCAGGTGTCTTCAATTCTTTCCTTTTCTTTACGTCTCTCATCCCCCTATTTTTTTTTTTTTGCAGATGTGAGTCCACACTTTGAGCGCCGTAACTTCCCCTTTCCCCCATTTTCTGTCTCCTCCTTTTCCCTCGCCATCAATTAATCGCTTCTGGTGTTCCAGCAGCTACAGTAGTCGTGGCTGGTGATGACGGGAAGAGAAGAGGGAAAAGTGGAGGGGAGAGGAAAGAAAGAGAGATGGTGACAAAAAGGTGCCGTTTCCTCTTAGGAGTGCCACTCATCGGTCGGTTTAACTAGCCAGGGAGGGTTTTTCCTCCGTCTTTTTCTCTCTCTTGCCCTTAACTCGCTCTTACGACCAAATAGAAAGTGAGAGGCAGATTGTAGCGGTCTCCCTTCCCCAAGGGTTTAAAAGGAACATTGGTTGAGAAAAAGGCAGTTTTAGAAATTGGTTTGGAGCTTCGATCCCCACTCCCATTTGTCATAATCTGTTTTTTCCTCAGTGCTTCCCTCTTTTTGCTCTCTTAAATGCACACACACATACTGACAATCTTTGTTTCTCTTCCTCTCTCATACACACACACACACACACACAGGCAGTTACACACATGCACAGAGCTGATGTGAGTTAATGAAGGGTGTAATTAAGGAGCCACAGTGATGACTGGAGATCAGGGGGAACCGATACAGATCTCAGATATACACAAACACTGATGAAAGATAGCTGGTTTATGTGTATGCGCATGTGCAGGAGCGTGCATTTGGGTTTGATGCCGCGAGTGCTTTGCGGACAGATGTATGAGATTGGTGTGTGTGGCAACAGACGATGAGAGATGCTGGACAATTCAGATAACGTATGGCTTCCTGTTAGATTGGCTAGACCCGATAATTACAGCCTGTATGGATGGAGGTGGGGAGGTTTTGAGACACATGTGATTCTACAACTTCGGCTGCTTGGCCTTTGCTAAATTATGGGAGGCGAATGTTGGTCACTGGGACAGTTATGTCCTGTTTGACCTCCAGCTCTCCACTAGAGTTCACTTTCAGGTCAGGAGTGCAGAGGAGACGGAGGTGAAGGGGTGGCTACAGAAGAGGAGGAGGAGGTGAAGGAAAAAAGACATTTTCAGACACATTTTGTTAGCGCAGTGGGATTTCATTTAATTACATAATGCTTGCGTTATGTGCATCTGCATGACAGGTGTGTCTGTGTGTGTCATTTTCCTGTCTGTATGTTTGTCTGCATGTGTAACCCGTGTGTGTGTGTGTGTGTGTGTGTGCATGTGTCCGTCCGTCGTGTGTGCGGGCCAGTAAATCAGTCCCAGGCCTCTCTCTGAGTGCTGTCACCTCCTAAAAGCTTTCCCTCGGTCTGGGCCAGGCCTTCCTCTTTATGTATGAGGTCAGTATAGTTCACAGGTCACCAGAGGTCATGCTGAGACAGAGGAGGGGCAAGTTGGGTTGCCTAGCATCGCAGAACACCCACTGCTGTTACCGCAGCGATACAAAGACACCTATAGAACGCCAACTTCCTCCAGGAGTCTTAAAAGCACCAGCAGCTCCCTTTATCTGTCTTCTTTGACTTTTACTTCCCTTTTTTTCTTGCGTTGTCGACCTCTCTATATATGAATCTTGTATTGTATTGTATTGATTGATAAATACTATTACATGGTACTACATACTGAATATTTACATTAAAGACATCCATTCATTCTCTAAACTGCATGTACTGTGCAGCGTTGCGGTGGATTTGAGACATGTAAACACTTTATCACATACACTTCTGCATTCCTGCACTCCAGACATGTAAACACCCACGCACAATGCCACAAACACACCTGCAACTCTCATGGTCAGTAATGTATTTCCCATGACTCCCCTTCCTCATATTTCTCATTCAGTGATTTTTTCACACATTGAGACCTAATTCTGAGATGCTGAGATGTTGTATTTATGAGCACCCATAAAACGTTTTTTACTGCTTTTTCCAGCCAGGCCATTGACTGTTGGAGAATCCACTGAGTGAGAGCTGGAGAGCAGATTTTTGTTCTCACTATTGATGTCCTTTCAGTTCCTTTCCTTTTGTACTCCTCTGCTCTATGACCTCTGCATACACTTTCATTCTCCGGTTACAGAGTAATGTTCTTGGGGCATAGCCATAGTTTCTGAAATCATAGCTAATAGATATGTCGTAATTTTCACATCAACTTGACTGAAACTATAAAATCTACTTAATGGTAAAGTTTATAGTCTAAGCGTGCTACAAGGCTACAAGTCTTGTGGATAAAGAGTAGACGGACAGTAGACATGGTCCACCAGGCCAGATCAGCCAGCATAGATGCAGTAACGGTTGGTTGACCCAACCAGCCAAGAGGCTCAGAGACAAGAATAGACAGATACCAACTGAAGAAGGGTGTGTGTGTGTGTGTGTGTGTGTGTGTGTGTGNCCGCTCCCCCTGTGGCATTCTTGGGGGCGCACTGCACCTTTAAAGAAAATATGAAGGAGGCCTAAGAGGGAGGCCCAACAACAGAGTCTTTGTGCTGCCGCGGAGCACACACACACACACAAACACGCACACACACATATACACACATCAGTGGTGTCAGACAGGTTTTATTAGAGTGAGAGAGGGAAGGAGGAGGAGGAGGAAGGGGAAGGAGGGGTGAGGAGGTCATTGCTCAGCTTGGAGGCCTGAGAGCACAGTGTGAGCGTGTGTGTGTGTGTGTGTGTGTGTGTGTGTGCGTGTTTGTCCTGTCTCTGTTGTGGAGACTGAGTTATACACACATCCCTGGGCACCTGAAGGGGTTAGGTTGGGTTTGGTTGCCATGGGAGTGTTTGGAAGCACTTACACTGGGTAGGCCTAGCTGCACTGTCAGGTAAATAACACACACGTGTACACAAACACACACTCACACATGAGCAGGGACAGACACTCTTCATGGAGAAGTTTCTGTTTTCTGAGGGGTGAAAAAGTCGATTGTTGACTCTCGCTCTTCAGAAGGTATCGCCATGGTGACTGAGGCCTTTTTAAGAGGTCGTAGGTCAGTGAGCAAAGCTGCATGACCTCATTACTACTACTGGTCAGTGACACTTCAGTGTGAGTGTGTGTGTGTGTATGGGTGCCTGTTCACATTGGTCACCATCTACTACTTTCTCTGTCAAAAAGCAGCAGCCATAATTGGTTTTAATTGACGTGTGCTCAGATGCAATGTTTCAGAGTTCATTAGGGGCAAGGCACTCAACAAAGAGAGCATTAGTTTACAACTCCCACCCACACAGGTCAGAAAATCCTCATATCTTGGTCCTAGTCTCCTCTCTCTTTCTCTCTCTCTCCGGACTCACAGAAAGAGATGGACACTGAGAGGAGAATGAGAGAAAGTGAAGAGTAAAGACAAAATGTGCAACGCTTACAAGGCTGCTAGGCAAGTAGTTACCCTGGAAACAGTTGAGAGCCCGGGGTGCACACAATGGACACGCACATATACACACCACGCACACAATAGCTGCGGAGGCCTAAAGTGTTGCTAATTAGCTAGTCTGTGCTGGTTCTTTGTGTGAGCCATTTTAAAGGAGAGATTAGAGTCAACAGGGAGGAGGAGAGGAATGTAGCTCTTCTCTCTCTCATTTGCTTTCTTCTTGTGCTGTGGGACAGTGTGTGACGGCCTTTTTTTTCACCTGACAGACAGAGTGCATTTGTTGTCTTGTCAGTTAAGTTTTCCATAACTAAAAACATATGAAAAAAAATTTAAGTATAATGAAACTTCATTTGAGGTGAAGTAAGGTAGCACTTTGAAAACTTAAGAGTGAATTCTAAACTTCTTATTGTTGCTGCTTCACCCAAATACTGTAATGTAATAATATGGGTATTTATAAAAAACTTAATTAGAAGCTTTTCTCTTTTGTCACCAAATTTGATAAAAATTAAGATAAATACTGCTCTAAATTTATTCTCATTCAAGGACAGATTTCCCAAAGAAAAAATTTGTTTTCTATGATAACATTTTACCAACCATTTTCATTGCTTTGTAATTGATATCGAATAGTTTAATGCCCATTTTAACTCTATCTGAACCAGTTATTGGAAGTGACAACGAAGGTGAAAAACTTTGTTTATATGCAGGTACCATAAAAAAGTTTTGTTAATAACATTGTGTTTACTTTTGTTTGTACTTCCAAATAAGTGGTTTAGTTGACACAGATAAATTCTCATAGTCTAGCAGAGTCACAACTTTCCAAAATCTCTGAACAAAATTGCTTATGAGAAAAATATAATCATACCCTTAAAAATACACCCAAATCAACAAAAATAAGACCTTTTCAAAAAAGTTTTAAAAGATTAAAAAATTGTACTGGACTTTAAGTTACTTTAAGTCGAAAAATGTGCCTCTTCACATCTGGCTGGATTGACCCTCTTACTAAATCACATAGTCCAGTGCACGCACACACTTCCCAATTTCCCCTTTTTGGAACACACCCCACCCCTGCTTCTCATTTAGGGAAGTTAAAGATTTTGTGCTTGTTTAGAAGTTGAACTTCTTGTACAGCAGCCAGCCTTTGTTGTGCCTGCCCACTTCCGGTGTTTGTACGTGTGTGTGTGTCTGTGTGGTAAGGGTGGGTGTGAGGGTGTGTCCATCTCCATCTCCACAGCCACAACCAGGTGTAAAAACCCTCTGAACCAAAGACATGAAAGAGTTTCATTTCCATCGAAGCGGGCAGGCGGGCTAATACTTTTACAGGCCACTGACTAGGAACGTGTTTTTGTGTTTAACCAATAGGCGTCTGTGTGTGTACGTTTGTCTTTATGTGCATATGTGTCTGTGTATGCATGTGCACACGGCAGACAGTCTCTGTTTGTGTATGTATGTGTTTTCCCTCTGTCTCCTGAGCTGAGTCTTGGCAGTGTCTTGCATGTGTTATTAGTTTGATTTTTTTTNNAATAATAACAGTTAAACGGTTTCCATATGTGAGGCCTGGTTGCCAGGCTAGTGCTATCCTCATCATGGGCTGGCCTCGCACAGTCGCCCCACTCAGGAGTTGCTCTTGTTGGGCAGGAGAAGCAGCTTAAAATCTGGAGGTCACCCAGCTGAGACCTAACGCCTAAGTGGCCTTGTCTTCCCAGGAGCATGACCAAATTGCTTAACTGTCCTACCTTATACGAGATGAGGGCTAAATATTACAAGGTACACTGTGTGTTTGTGTGTGTGTGTGTGTGTGTGTGTGTTTTCCGCTGTGGGCTGGGTCTGTCTGGAGTGAGACCTTCCTCTCTTGCCAAACGAGCTGTGTTGAAAACCGCAGGGAAACTGCATATGTGTATATAATGTATGACGTGTATTTGTGTGTGTGTATGTGTGTGTGTGGAAGGAAACTGCTGTAGAGCTATTTGCCATCAATTAGCGGCCTGGACTGAGATGAGGCCAACAATACAGAGGGAGCTGCTTTTATATTCTCAGGAAGGGAGTTCCTCTCTCTTTCTGTCCCTGCTCACCTCATCATTATCTTTAATTGTCTATCTCTCGATGCCCTTTTCCCTTCACTTAACATAGAAAAGCTGACAACATCTCCTTAGGAAGTGGTAGATTTTTTTTCGGTGTGTGTGTTCAAGATGTGTGTGCGTGATGATGAATTGTGTCATGATATAAAGCAGTCCAGGGTATTCAGTCAGCTCCTTTTTATGACTGTGCGTATACCCCTGTGAATCAATAGAAACATTAGATGAGTTTAGGGACATAGTTGAAGGGGAGAGGTTTTCTCGTTTCACAAAACAGTTTTGAACTGAAGAGAACCATCTGGAAAACGGCAGGGTCCCCGGAGTTTAGAACAGGTCCCTTTTGTGAAAAATAGGATGTAAAAAAAATCTAAAATCAGCCAGGGTTTTCAAACATTACGGCATATTTTGAAGTTCTTTTGGAGTTTGTGAGTTTTTATTGCGTTGGCTCTTGAATGCGGTCTTTCCTCTCTTTAATGGTCAGTCTGGGCCCAGAGAAGCTTGCTTCAGCCGTTTTAAAACCTCAGCTCTCGAACGGTGCCTTTATATTGCGGAAACATTACATTAAATAGCTGAACGGGATTGCGGCTGGCTGGTGTTTCTGAAGGTGTCCCAGATAGTTCCAGCTCGGCGGCGGCCTAAACAGATTGAGGTATTCAGTGCCGTTTTAGCTCAGTTATATTGGTGGACAACTGGTTTGAAGTCCACATTGCTATGAACGAAAACAAATGGCAGGAAAGCTGGTGAAGGGAGGCCGGAAAGACCTGATTAATACCAGAAAAAGAGAAGGAGTACGTGAGGAAGAGTCAGAGGAAAGGGGTGAAGTCTTGGCAGAGCATAGTTTATTTGTAACCCACCGTGAAATTGAGGGGCTTTAGCAGGCTTTGGCTCAGTCTGCCCCTTACCCCTATATGTTTACCCCCTGGAAACCCCTGATCTGCCCTAAATATACATACCACTCCCTGTTCCCTTACACCTCCAATCTATAGTAAAATTACATCTTTTTAAATTACAATGTGTCGTGAAATCAATGTATTTCTGACAAATTACTCCTTACACTGTTGTAATTGTCATAAACAAATTAAGCACTTTCTCACAACAGTGTTGTTAGTGCTGGTGTTTCTCCAGTTACTTTAAGACCATTGCAACAAAGAAAATGCTGCTACCTGCTCAGCAGACCTCCCCACTTTCCGTGCTACAGAGCAACTTACCTTAACCTTACTAACATAATCCTGCAAATTTCCCATTAAATTTAACATCTGGTGGAAAACATGAGCATCAGTGAAATGAGCTGCTGTAATGTTTGGTTGGGTTAAAATCTTCCAGACTTTGGCCTTGATGGTGCATGGCCACAACAAGCTATGAGGCTGTCAGTCTTCTCAGCAATTTACAGTAACACACAAAACTGTATAAGGTAGTTATCTTCATTGTTAAAACGCTACATGCAGAAAATCTATTATAAGCAGATCTTGAATATTGATGTGCTAATCCTAAATGCGGCTTTACCTTTAACTACCTATCCCAGTCCCACAGCTGCCGTCACAGTAGTGGGTCTTTGTCTGACAGTCAAGGGAAGGCAAGGGTCCCCTCATAAGGCCAACAGCTGCATTCACAAGACTTGGTTTCCATTGGCCTAGACAATCTATTTTAGGCTTCCGTCTAACCCATATCTGCTCTCAGAATTTACTGTAGCGAATAAGGGTATGGGTAACAGATTTCTAGAGAGGAGAGGGGAGGGGGCAGGGCACAAGAAAGACTGAATATTTGGAGAAATGCCAGCCAAACTTTTGTGAGTTATTCATTATATGGAGAGGCAGAGTGAAGGCAAGAGACAGATCGGGTGATATAGACGGAGAGAAAGAAAGTACGAGTGATCTGGGAAAGCAATCTGGTTTTTGTGGTGAGTGACAGTGATGCATTTGATACGTGAGATTCCACCGCGGCTGTAACCAAGCCTTCACTCACATATGCCCCAAAGTCATATAGCAATCCCACTAACTGTCACCTCTTCAGTAATCCTGACTTTGTGTACAGTGTGTGTGGGTGTAAATACGGGGCCAGCTTCTGAACACAGGTGAGCTGGTGGTACTGTAGTAGCATCATCCTTTTAACAAATTTACATGCTTTGTAGATTGTGTTACATCTGTTCAGTCTTGTTTCATCTTCCTCTCTGATCATGATTCCCGCTGAGTATCCAGAGAAAGACAAGGAATCAAAGATAAGAGAGATTTAGAGCCAGAAAAACTAGTAGAGAGTAGCAAAGACCAAGCCAGAAGTAAATTAAAGTAGGAGGGGGGTTTATTGGAGTTTGGAGGTGTTTTCTGGTGCTAAATTGAGGAGGCGCAGTGCAAAACGGATACAGGGGATCATGGGGGTGACCCAGGAGGACGGCAGCATCTACGCAGCTTTAGCTTGGCTTTGAGCTTCAATGACAGCACTCCAGAAAGGAGATAGAGTGAAAGAGGGAGGTAGTTATGGAAAAAAAAAAGAAGATCCACCTTTCCTTTCTGAACCCGGTCTCTCTCACTGATCCAAAATCAGGAAGCATGCAGGCCTGTAGAAAAGCAGCTGGGTGTGACGGGCTCTTTTCTACGTCTTCACCCTGTATCTATCTACCCCTCTCGCCATCTCTCGCTCTCTCCTGGGGACGAAAAGGGTTTTAGGAATGGAGGAGCGGTGCATCACAAGCCTCTCTTCCCAGGCTGCTGAGCTAGTAAGGCGGAGAGGGGATACTTGTTTAGCGCTGGACAGACGCTGTTGAAACCTCTGATACTAGCCCAGTTTAGCCGTGTCGTGGACAGATGAAACAATGAGCTTCTCACTCACCCTCACTTGTGCTCCTTTCTTTTTTTGTACTCGCTTCTTCTTGGTCTAAGAGCAAAAGAAATCTGATACCACCTGCCTCCCCCTTGCCCTTCCTAACTCCCTCCCCACCTCCTCCTCCTTCTCCCTCAAGGACAGCCCACTGTCTGCCCCAGGGGCTGTTTATCTACGGGGGGAGATGAGGAGGAGAGGGTCGAAGGGGGACCGGTTTGTTTCGTTTTGGCCGTCAACAATGGACCTCAGTCTGTGTTGACGGACTACTCCAACATATGGTACCCACCTGTCTCTCTCTCTCTCTCTCTCTCTTCCTCTCTCTCTCTCTCTCTGCCTCCCCCTCCTCCTTTGCTATGTCTCTCTGTTTAGATTTCTTTGCTTATTCCTGCGTTCTCTCTCCCTGTCTCACCCAAACACACTGGGCGGATTAGAGGCCAGATTCATCACACACACAGACCTGTTTGCTTTAGCAACCTGAGCCAGGCGCAGGCACAGGCACACACACACACACACACACACACACACACACACACACACAAATCTAGCTAAGGAGGCCTTGCCTTGCTACATGTTGATTGTTACTCTTTTGTTCTTATCTGAGAATCAACTGACATCTCAGCCGTGGTAAGTGGAGTAGAATCCACTTTCTTATAGAGTATGGACATGCGCATGTGCACACACACTCATATACACACTGCAAGATCATCACACACATGAAGCAAAATTAAATAACTAACTAATGGATCCCCTAACTGCCTCACAACCCTCCCTCCTTTCAAAGAAACATAGTTGTCAGCCATTTTTTGGAATCCTGTTAAGGAGAGAAACTAGCCTTTACTGTGTGTGTGTGTGTGTGTGTGTGTGTGTGTGTGTGTGTGTGTGTCAGTTCAGTGTGTGAGTTCTTCTGACTTGTCATCGCTCCCCTCTGTAAATCATCGCCTCTGACACAGACTTTAATAACAGTGCATTTTTTAATTCAGCAGGGTCACACACACACACACACACACACACACACGCTCACACTGTGCTCTCAGGCCTCCAAGCTGAGCAATGACCTCCTCACCCCTCCTTCCCCTTCCTCCTCCTCCTCCTTCCCTCTCTCACTCTAATAAAACCTGTCTGACACCACTGATGTGTGTATATGTGTGTGTGCGTGTTTGTGTGTGTGTGTGTGCTCCGCGGCAGCACAAAGACTCTGTTGTTGGGCCTCCCTCTTAGGCCTCCTTCATATTTTCTTTAAAGGTGCAGTGCGCCCCCAAGAATGCCACAGGGGGAGCGGGGAGTTGGGGTTGGGGGAGTTGAGGAGGAGTTGGTGTGTGTGGGTGGGTGTTGGGGGGGCATGCTTTACAATGCTACAGCTCACCCAGGTCACAGAGAGAAAAAGGCTCGGAGTGAGTGTGGAGAGGAGAAATGAAAGAGAAGGGTCAAAAAGAGGAGTGCTTCTTGACAATGTAGATATGAGAGAGTTTGGCTCCGGCTCTGTGTATCTGCACCAAACCTGTGGTCCTCTTTCTCATTTCATATGTTGAAAATTCAAGGTTCAATTTATTTATCCATAAAATAAGTGAAATTACGGTGCTCCTATCCCAATCAACCAGTGCTGATTACAGAACACATAACTACCCACAAAATAAAACTATAGATTCAGTGAAGACAAGCTTCTGCATTTTGGGCAGTGAGCATTAGTAACATTACTCCAATAACTTGTAGACAATTTAATTTGGGTTTACTAATATAAAACACACACAAGAAAAAGAGAGCAGATCACCAGCTTTTAAATATGTGTTAAATATAATGAACTATATCAAGTTTACAAAAAGATCAATGAAGGAGGTGGTGGAGCTGAAGACATTTCCTCAGCTGAGTCCATTATTTTCCATATTGGAACGCTTCACAGTGTGTTATCACTCTTATACCAATGCCCTCACCAAAGGAAAAAAAGCAGGATGTGTTTTAACAGCCATCCGCTTTTTAAGGTTCGTTTGTATCCAGTTTAAGTGAGTCACTGAGTTAACTGGTATTGTAAAATAAAATAGAAGCACTGTTGCTATGGTTACCTGCAGTTTAGTACGCCCTGTGCACTGATTTAGAACAGAGACTAAACTTTTGTGTTTGAGCTGTCCTATGGCCGGGCAATAATTCAATATTACCACATATGGACTTTCATTGGAATCATATCATGATGATACAATCATAATTATACGTTTACAAAATTCTGTAGTTCAGTTAATTATTCCAAGACAATCTTAGGTGTGAAGAGTGAAGAGTTTTGTGTGATGTAATACATAACAGTGGGACACAATTCAATGCATTAACATAACTTTTGGAAACAATTTTAGTAATGTTTCTATATACTATATATCGATTTCGGAAAAATACTGTATTATAAAAATGCTATAGTTTGAACTTATCCTTGAATTATGATTTTATGGTCATCAGACAGCCAATAATGTACTGTTTTGTCCTGTGGTTATGGTGTAAAACTACACTACAAATACCATCTTTACAGTATCTAATCAACAGTTTTGCCTCTTAGCTGTGGCGCATTTGAATGAACCGGGATATCTAGAGAATCACATGCTTTGTTGGTAGTTCTTGTATCTCACATACACCCACATCCATGAATACAGGCATAGGAGAGGAGACAGGCATCACCTCTGCTTGGTTGTAGCGTTTATGAAAGCCATAAATGGCTCTTTAATATAGTGGTAATCAGGGTGGTAATTTGGGTGGAATTGTCCCTTATTGTTGCCAGACATGCCTCCCCAACTCCTGCCAACACACACGCATACGCACGCACACAGACAATCACACACACTCACTCCTGGGCAGACAGGGTGTTCAAGGAGTAATTCACACCACATGCCAACAAACTGGGCGGTTGTGTTTTTTTTGGGTCTTTTTTTGGTGTTTCTATGTGTGTGTGTGTATGTCTGTGCCTGCTTTAATGCTGAGGTCAAACCAGTAAATGGGAGGGGGTTCCCAAGATTTTTGTTAAAGTGTTAAAATGTATGTATGTGTGTGTGTGTGTGTGTGTGTGTGTGTGTGTGTGTGTGTGTGTGTGTGTGTGTGTTTCAGCAAAAGCTTGAATTGTTTTCCCATTTGGCTAAGCAGAGCCGGCGAGGGACGCAAAACCTCATACCACAAGGTCATCGACGCCACACTCTATTCATATTTTTACTCTCTCTGGGTTATGGCAAGCTCTTCCAACCCCTCTTCCCCCCCACCACCACCACCACCACCACCTTTTTTTTACTGCCTCCCGCTAGGCCGAATTTCCGTAATCTTCGGGATCTGCTGCCAATAGATTTCCCACCAGAGTTCACGCTCTTATTGAAGATTCAGAGGATCAAAAAGGGAGATACCCTCAACACCAATGTGGATACATACACATATTACCGCACAGTTGTGCCTTCACACTGAAATACGCCCGCAAAATTCACACTTACTGTACATATAAATGCACACACCCACATACACACACTACCTAAGCTCTGGAGACCTCTTTTAATAGTGTTTGGCTTCCAGGGGATCTGACAGGACCTTGGAGCAGAGGAGAGTTTAAATAGTGATTGCTTTGACGAAAGGAAAGATGACGCCAGAGAAGGGGGGAAGTATGGAGAGAGGGAAGAAGAAAGGGAGGGAGGAAAGAAAATATGGATTAAGTAAACGGAGGAGAATGAATAGAGCAAGGGAAGAAAACAGAAAAAAATGTAAGTCAGGGGGTGAGAATGTATAAGCCTGAGCAAATAGTTATTACCAGTCTCTGAAGGGTGGCGGCGTGAGCTGAATAGACTGGGACTTGGAAACCACTGTTACCGGTGGTGATAGGGGACCGCTTCACAGTCCTGCAATCTGACAAAGGCTTAGTAGGTAATGGAAGCAGACCTCCGACAGCAAAAAAACACAGGGGCTTTAGCACGCTATAAGAGCTGAGCATCAGATAAGTCCAAACCCTCTTCAGGTCCAACAAAGTAAACATTTAAACGTCAGAGATGTTTATTGCCCATGATTTGTTAAATGTGAGCTTTAACGGGAACACCTGAAACTACAGTCACAACCACTGACTGCATAATATTCATTTAAAGTGCAGGACAGCATACTGATTGGGGAGTGTATCGTTCTGGCTAAAGGCCTGGGCACAAGCTCTGTAGAATAGCAAATAAATACCTTGCTGTAGAGTCCTTTGGCAAAACACTAAATCTCTCCCAGCTGCTGGGATCCTGTCTTGTCACTGACCTTGTGATTTGACCTCACCATGAGGAGGCACCTTTGAAAAGACAAATTTATCCTGATGTCAGTGGGTCAGCTCCCGTTAACCTAAACAAGGAACATGAATGCCTGATCCTAAAACAAACTGCACCGACTAAATGCAACACACAGAGAAGTTGGCCTCAAGCTCATCTCTGCAAGAAAAAAAAAACCTCAAATAGGTACTCAAGAAAACAAGAAAATAAATGCATACATACACGCACATTCCCAAAAGAATGAATGCAGGAACACACACCACATATAAAATACACAGTTTTCTCCTTGGGTTTTGTTCATGTGCTCAATGACAGACGAGGGGATTTCTGAGTTTCAAACAAGTTACGACTGAAATAAAATTAGAAAGTTAAAGTTTCCAGGAGGAAGGCAGATTTCCCAGACTTCCTAGGGGTGTCTGGAGAGTGTTTATGCATCATTCTGCTCCAGCTGAACATTAAATTTGAGGTTCAGAAGTTGACGGTCTGATCAAAACAGACAGGCCATATGTCATGGCTAGGGCAAGTTAGAGTTGAACTGAACGAAGGGGGAGATGAGTTTGTGTGGGTGTGTTTCTGCATTTGTGTTTACAAAGTCCTTGGCGGGTGAGGTCATGTGCTGAGTATTAACAATACATGCACGTGTGCATACATTCTACATCTATATAAAACGCACTGACATGTATTTATCAGATTACATTATGGTCCGGGAGCCAGTTGCACCAGCTTTACTAAGTGGATATTTATGCATCACCAATATAGGTGGCACCGCACAAACTAGTGCCTACATACAGGTTATTTGTTACTAAATACTTATACCCAGTTACTGCCAGGTGTAAGCTAACTGAACTAACTGGAAAAGCTAACGTTAGCTTGCTTATAAATCATCACAATCAACACAGAATACCCCAAATTACAGAATTTTATGCTAATAGCATCAGACTGAATGACAAAATAGCATCACTTAGGTTAGCATAATCAGATATCTCCCACTCACTCTAAATTGCATGAATACTACTCACTCTCAAACACATATTTCTCCATGTATGCATAAATAAACAAAATAACGTAATACCTACATTTACAAAGGATTGATAGTTAACTTTAATATATCGTTTAGCCCCCTAAAACTGTTTATTTTAGAAGTTATGTCGCAGCGTGTGATGCTCCAGTGACTTCCTGATTCACATAGTTGACTGCTTTTGATTAACGGCGCTACAATCAAAAACAATTAAATAGTTTAAATAGTGCAACCAGGTAGGACTAAACTTAGTAATGGATTTACAAATAGTTGGTGCAACACAATCCAGGTTCCACAGTCTGCAGCTCTGTTCCTAACCAGAGAAGTTGCAAGCAAGCAGCTGGCATCTGCACACTTTCCAGAGGCTACACATGCATAGCAAAACAAAGAAGAGGAATAACAATCAGCACAGTATTTGTCCCCAGGAGCTTCTAATACAAACCAGGTGAGCAACAATAGCAGTTAATAACTCCAATTTACTTTGTTATTCAAGTCCCATCACAGAGCACTGTTTAAAATACCAATTTGAAATAGTAAATCAGCCACGCAGCAAAAACGTTTATCCCTGGAGACTAATACACACACAAATATCCCACCAAACAAATTCAAGCAGACACACAGTCCCCTCCATCCATTTAGCGTGCTGCGATACCCACAACTTCCTTTCTTCTTCTTTGGTAGAAAATGGCCTTCCTCTATTTCTCCTGCGCTCAAAACCCTGGGTAATTTTCTTAATCTAGACCTGATTCTGAAAATTTGCATAAAAATGTTCACTTTTGAGGCTCCCCTAACAGAACATGGCTCTAATACGCAATTACTCTCCTCAATAGTGGCGGCTAATTACAGAGGTGTCAGACAAACAGGTAGCAGAACAGAGAGGGGGCCTCCGACACAATGGCTGAGGTGCTAGTCCGCCACATGGGACGGAGCGGCTCAATGGAAAGCAGTAAATTCATTTAGGTTGGCTTCATTAAACCCTGTTCCTTGGGCCCTGCATCATGCTCTCCCCTTTGCTCTCCCGCTCTCCCTGCTCTCATTTGTGGGGCAGCGGATGTGCTGTGGGTAAGAAGAAGGCGAACACACAAATGAGTGCAACGCAGAGGGAAAGGGGGAACGCTGTAGGGAGGAAAGGAGGGAAGAGAGGGAGACAGAGGGGGAGATGGAGGGAGATATACAGAGCACAGCAGTGAGGAGAATGCAGGGAAGACGGGAAGTGAGGGAAGGAAGGAAAGAAGGGAAAGGATGGTATCAATAAAGCTGCACAGCAATACAAAAAAAGAACAGAGCAATATTATAAAAAGTGCTGGTGGGATGGAAAAAGGGCATGAGGACATGTGCTCATTTGATGATAAAGAAATGAGGCATAAAAGGATGAGCATATAAAAGAATAATTTTGAATATGGCTTTTGTTTTATTCATCTGACCCAGTCTTCCAAAAGCCACAGAGAACAGAGGAAAACAGAGAAAATTACAGCTTTGGTCCTCAAACACAGGCCAAATGCCAGGTCTCCAGCATGGTGAAACAAGGGCAGCCGAGCCCCGTGGTCTCTTTACCATTTAGATTATACTGGCAACTTTCTGACCCCACAGTATGGATAACCATAATAAGCCACAGTCCCCGCTGCGTACCACCTGTAAGCCAAACATATTCACAAACAAAAACCTCAACTTGTGCACAGACATCCTGACCACCAAAGTATCCACAAGCCCAAAAACCAACTCTACTTGCTCAAAAAGGGAACTACTCATACGAACTTTCCACTTCTGCACAGCTTTGTCAGACTCAATTCAACGCCGCTGCCTTTCATTTGCACCATTTTGTGCCCAGTTTAACAGGGAGCTTGCTGGGAGGACAATTAATGTCTGTATGTCTGTAAAATGGACATTGAGAAGAGGTATGCCGTCTCGTGAAAGGAAAGAACTCACAGCTCTGAATGTAATAATAAGGCTTAGAGGGTTAGGTGAAAGACTTCTGCTGCCTTCAGTGAGGGAACATGGACCGCTGGTGGTCACGCATTTCCACCGAGGAAGTGTCACCATCCTCAGTCCACTGCTCTGGTTCCTGACCAACGGAGCACTTCATGAGAACATTTTTGTGTGATTATATTACCCACTTGCTCGGTTGAAACGCTGATTCTGAGTGACTCAAATCACTTTTACACATGACCCACACATCCAGCTGCAGCGTGAACACACACAGCCCGCTGTACAGGCCTCTCTCTGGGGAGGAGAACCAGTGAGGCTCCCTGGTTGAGAGTCACTCAAAAACCCTTAAGGCCATATGTGCTTAAGCACCCATTCAGAGGCAAGCATCTGCAAATATGCATACATACACTGTAGATACCCACTAAGGTTTGGCCACAGACCAAAGCATCCATACATATGCACAAAGATACACACAGAAAGAGATGCACTGATGTTTTTGGGTGGTAAAAGTGAAACTGTAAAAATGCAGGACTGACTGGGACTGTATTCAATCTTGAATAATGATTGTGTTGGTGCAAGCAAGAAAGGTCTTGTAGAAAAGCTCTTGTAAAAAAAAAAAAAAAAAATAGGAAGAAGAATGCCCTTTCCCTTTCTGACAAACCCTTTCTGAATATTCCATTCAGCAGAAATTTAACCTTCAGAGTGGAAGTAATATGAAAAAACATCAATTCACGAGAACTAGGGAATTGGATAAAAGCTTAAAAATGAGATCAAGTTTCAAAACAAAGGCATAAAATAAGATCAGAGGGAAAATCAAATGAGAGAAGATCACTCTAAGCAGAGACCTTGTTGGAAGATGCACATTCTGTACATACATTTTGCATCACTGCACAAAATCAAATGCCGTGTTTGCAAATGATGTTCTCTATTGGCTTCTTCTTTTATCTCCTGGTCTGGTAATAGGCTAAAGTAATAATAATTTTCCCAGCCTGACAGAGCAGAAGGTAAACCTATACGCAGAAAAAATCAAATTACAGGAAAAATGTATTTGGTCAAAATGGAACCAATAATTTTGCTGTCCAGGGTCAACAATTTGGTTAACATGGATTTGAGCTGAATTTCAGTGTCAGGCTCATGACTCATTTTGTGAGATAATAGCGCTTCAAGGCCTGCGTCTAATGTGGTTCCACAGCTGTGGGATGCAGGGTTTCCCATATAATGATTACATTTGGACGTTCCAATTTAAACGCTGCGGAGATACATTTTTGTTTTGGTTGTTTTGGGATTTAGTGTGATACTGTAATCTGACATTTAAAAGTGGTGCTACACATCACTGCCGCTTACAAAGCCCAAA
This sequence comes from Oplegnathus fasciatus, assembly GCA_003416845.1. Classification (NCBI taxonomy): domain Eukaryota; kingdom Metazoa; phylum Chordata; class Actinopteri; order Centrarchiformes; family Oplegnathidae; genus Oplegnathus; species Oplegnathus fasciatus. The sequence goes on along the minus strand of NTHP01000435.1, from coordinate 101,990 downwards.
TAATTAATGCTATCAGAACCTAAAAGGGTGTTTGACAGCATACATGTAGCTTAAATGTCATATTAGCATGGCTGACAGCAAATGAAAAAGCTTCATTCTTAAGCAAAAGTATTTGACACTGTGAAATACTGCCTCCTCACTAGACATTCCTGTTGATTTCTGCTCTTATTAGCTCCTTAACAAGTCTCTTATGTGGAAATCTGACTTTTTTGGAGCACATTACAAGCCACCATGACATGCACCAAAGACCCGTTGGTGCTGCCATTCCTTAGCCACCGAAAGAGGGTGATAAAAGTCAAAGATTACTTAAAGCCCCTTTAAATTCACCAGCTGTTTAGCTGTCACTGACAGTGTATCACAAATCAAATCTTATGACTTCCAGAAATGAGAGCAATCCAATCAAACTAAAGACCCCAGAGCAGCAGGGTGGCGTGGCAAGCAGGAAGACTTCATCTGAAGAGGCCAGGCTCAAACCCCTCTGAACTGTACAGCAACACCAAATAAACTGGATTTATTTATTTAATATTACATATGTTAGTAAGTTAAGGGTTTGACTTTTCAGAGCATACACGGGGAGTTGCAGGATGCTGCTGGCCTTGGATCTGTGCCCGAATACAACAGCAGCTCTCGTGCTGTTGTAGCCTATAAGCTCCAGCTGCTTGCCTTCATTGTGTCTCTGCGCCGCGCCACAAATGTTCCTCCATCTCCGATACTTATCAAGGCACTGGAGTTTGACGCTGCCATTACTCAAAATTAATAACCACGGCAGCATGTTTATCATAGCACACTTTCACACCCAACCTGCCAGAAATAATCACCTCGGTGTTTGTGTGCGTGACAGAGAGAGAGAAGGAAAGAAAGAGAGAGACAGAGGAAGAAACACAGAGAGACAACCGGAGGAGAGATGAAGTGTAAAAAAAGAGACAGAACAAAGAGAGTAAGAGTCTGAGATGAAAGACATAACTGAGAGAGAAATGAAGAGAAAATCTGCTACATGCATACGTGTGCATCTGCCATACCTAATCACCCTGCCTCCATTACACCTCGTTGATTTTTCCCGCACCTTTTCTTACCACCATGTCTGACAACAGGGCAACACTAGCTCTCCTTGTGTATTCACTCTGCTAAGCAGGACTCTAATCTCCGCTGACAGCCAATCTGCTCCAACAAGGCAGGCCTGAGTAAATAAAAAAGGGCCTGGGTTTTTAATTTACAAATCATGTGAGTGCGGGGTCTGCTTCCCCACTGGAAGGAGCGAAATAAGAAGCATGAAATTCTTAGCAGTGGGGGCGCTGCTCAAATCGTAGACCCTTGTGCTGTATGTGTGAAAATACAAGAGCAGAAAAAGAGAAGTGACAAGGACAGGGGAAGGCCCCTCAGCACCTCTCCTCAAATCTGGAGAGACAGGTGGTGGGGAAACAAGACAAGGACAAATGTCTGTCGGTCACTGGTTCGGGCTCTGCTGACATTTTCCATGGCATTTAGAAAACATCCAACAAAATCAAAAGAAAAAAGAGGGGGAACCTAAAAATAGTTTGCTAGAGGAAACCTTAGCGCGGTGAGGTTATAGAATAGATGTAGAGACTTCAAATGACCTCTTATCTGAGGGATTTGCTCACTTTCCCACAGTCTGCTGCTTTCTTTTACAGAGACGAACCTTTCTGGCTGAACTCAGCAGCTAGTGAGGTCAGTTGGAGAATTTGTGCCCGGCAGGAACCACAAGTTTATCGTATCACTTTTTTTTTTCAATAGTAACACTCAGCTGTCCCTATTTATATCAAAAGTGTGAGTAGGTTAAAAGCTGAGAGAGAAAAGAAGTTCCTTTAAAATCCCACAGGCTGTATTTCAAAGCCCATATTTTTAAACTTGTGATAGTGACAGATAAATAGTAAAAAATCTGCACTTTTTTCCTGTTAAGAATGAAAGCTTTTTATTACATTTCATTGTACACAAACGCTGTAAACCTCTTAGGGTGCAGAGGTCGGCCTGGTGATTTGCATATAAACATTAATAAATTCATATTTTTATGTTTTCATATATATACTGTAGTTGAAAGTGTTCATACATGAAGAGCATTTTGCGATAGGATTTATACCACAGAAATGACCAGGTTTAGTTACGAGGAATATGTGGGTATTGCTTGTTGGCTTTTTGGAGAAACCACAGAAAACAACACTGGAACAAGAATGTCTTCAAGGAACGTTGTTTGGGCTGGCCGCTCAACAGGCCTTGAAATGGCTGCTGATGCCGAAGCGAGGTTAAGCCCCAAATAACCCACTGTTAACCAGCCTCTAAGACTCCCAAGGTGGATTTCGACAAGAAACATCCAATCACCAAGCTTAAAATTAGCTTAAAATCCATGGCAACGGCGCCAAGGCTCATGGGTATTGTAATATTTAGACCTGTCTGCCATAACTGCTGGTGACAGGATACACACATTCTGGGATGTTTTTGAAGGACTGTACAATATTATATTGGTCATTATTGACTCTTCCTAGGACGTCACAGCACTTCTTTTGCATTCCTCAGGGAACTGGCCATTTAGATTTCAGCCAATTTACAACAATTTCATCTTTATTTTAATGGTTAGAGGCTACTTGTTAATTCCATGTGTTAATTGCTACTGGAGATTTTACAGATTTCACACAAATAAAACTAAATAAAACATTTAAAACAAAGGCTTCGCAGAATAACACTTCAGTGTGGAGATGTAAGAACTAACCATGGGGCTGGGTTAAATCCTTTTGCCTTTCTGAGCTTTACACATAAAAGGGTAACTCCTTGACTTTGCTTTAAGTAGAAGCAAATCACTTGGTAAATGTTCCTGAGTCTTTACTTTTAGCAAATTCTTTATTTTACTCCTAAGTTGGCTCTTTAAAGTATTCTTAAGTGTAACTCTCAGAACTTTGACAAATACAGGCCATGGTCACCTTCACTGTGGCCAAGCAAAGTGGAGCAACCAACTGTCATTTGACACGTCATTGATCACACTGATGTATAATATACTCATTGGATTTTGGGGGTTTAACACTTCTCCAGGCACTGTGAGATCTGCCAGCTGGCTGCAACAGAGGCTATTTGGAATGAGCTTCCATTGCAAATGCCTCCAAATCCACATGCGTATTAGAGAAGGTGTGTTTCTGGGAGAATGCTTCTCCAATTATTTCCTGCTTAATAAGCTCCTGAAAGTCAGAGAGGGCCCCTGGTCATCCCTCATCTAGCCTGATTTCTGTGCGAGGGGACAAAAATGTAAAAAAGCCAATTTGGGCTGTGATTTGTGATGCTCATAAGTGATGGAGATATGCAGAGATTGTTGGCCTGAAGAGAAAAGCAAAGAAGGAAAAAGGGATCAATATTGATTCCCCTGTTTATATGAAGCTGCCGGAAAGACTGAAAGATGAAGAAAGAGAGAGCAAGAGAGGGAAAGAACACAAGGGCTTTTGGGAAATGCCTAACTTCCAACAATACAAATCTCATGAAAGAAATGACTCACTTACACCATGCATCTGCTTTCAGCAAAGACTGTAGGCCAACTGACCAGAGCTTGCATAGACGGACACAGACGAGGGGACACATAAATCTGCATGTCAACACAGGCTTTGTGTCCAGCAGCAGGGTTAATGTTAGCAGAATAGATGCTGACTCTTTGCTTTGACCAAAACCACCGAGGAGACTTCACCGCAAACTTTATTACAACACACTCACACTTGCACAAACAGAAGCATGCGATTCCCATAAAATACATGTTTAATCTCCTTACTTCTGGCAGAAAAAGAGAAATATGAAAAAAAAACGAATTATATGAACGTGTAGTATAAAATCAGCACAGTCTCCCCTGGGAAAAATGGGTCTCTCGAGATAAAAGAATCTTCACACACAGACACAACAAAAACAAACACACAATGGTGACAAAAATCATAAATACACCATGCACACAACACAAAAGCTCCCCAGACTTTCTGAAAGATGTAAAAA
>NTHP01000435.1:56143-97819 GCA_003416845.1 Oplegnathus fasciatus | reverse complement strand
AAATTAAAAAAAAAAACACCAAGCACCAGAAAATGAAAGAAAACCGTTTAACTTTGACACTGTGTTCTCAACTTGGTTCTAAAAAGTGAGCGCTGCCATTTGCTCTGCCGTTCCACTTTGATCATGACTCGCTACCCATTTTCAAACGCTGTGACATTTGAAAAACACAATCCCACTTTGGTCTCCTATCATCGCTGGAAGGAGGATACAGGGAAATAACAGGGCCAACACTGCCCACCTGCAGCACATCACATCCTCTCGCCGCAAGAAATGACGGTGACCAAAAAATAGGCGTCCTACTGTCACAATCTGCCCGTCGGACTGTGACGATGGGAAGTCCATATTTGGTCATCATTTCTCGCTTTCTTACACTGAGACGCTGTTTTGGGCTATTACTGAGGAAGATGAGGGGAGCCAGAGGACACAGAGGGATTTTTTGGGGTTTTTTTTTTAAAGATGAGAGACAAAAAGAAAGAGAAAAAGAGAAGAAGGGACGGAAATATGACAGAAATGCTTTACCTCCCACAGAGCTCTATCTCTCCAATGGCCCCTCATCAGGGGACAAATTGATCCTGGAAATAAGGGGTCATTTCCTCTGCCTGTTTACCTGCTCACAGCACACTGTCATCGGTTTGAAACACACACACAAAAGCTGACCCAGCTGTACCCTCAGAGAGCTAATGTGAAAGAGGGTTGAGTCATTCTGGTCTTCACTGTGACAACAAGCAAGGAACTGGTGTGTGTGTGTGTGTGTGTGTGTGTGTGTGTGTGTGTGTGAGGACAGTATGTGTGTGTGCTGGCTTCCCCAACAGCATTGACCCTGATGACCTTTGACTCTTTGAACTTTGAGCCAAATAAACCATTTCAGCCTCTCTCTCTCTCTCTCTGTCCGTCTATGGCAGAAAACCATCATCGATAAAAATCTCACTTTTAAACAGACTCCTCACACTACGAGTGTGTGTATGTCTGTCCGTGTTCATACTGGTGTGTGTTTGTAACTATTATTTAGATTATTTATCAGTTCTGATTCAGATTCTGCTTATTGATTCAGGTTCTTATTGAATCATGGTTCTTATTATTGTCATATCATTAGAGTACAAAAAAAGATATGCTGACAGCAAAAAATGTATTTTCTGCAAATTTTCTTCAGGTTGCCATAAACAGTCATCTATAATAAATAATGAGGTGTTTTGTGACTGGTGAGTGTTTTTTTTTTATTATTTTACATTTGCTGATTCCAAGACATTACAGTATGAGCACAACTGCATTCTTCATGCTGCAGTTAATGGTTCAAACTTTTTGCACATGGTTACATTTTGCTGTGTTATTAATGTCTTTTTTGACACTTCGCCACATTTTTTTAACACAAGCTCAGTCTGCCACACTATGAATACTACATATGTTTTGACTCATGCGTAACCAGCAAAGTAAGTAGAGCAACAGGTGCAAAGTTCAGCTCAGAGAATTCTTAAGGAATAAATGGCCAAAATTGAAAACCATGTTTGGCAAATTTAGAACCAGCAAATCAGAACTGGTTCTCAATATACAAAAAGCTATCGTTGATTTTAAAGACACACTGAAATAGAAAATAAATGGTCCGTGTTCTAACCTTGCGTGCCTGTGTTAATTGTTGAGTTATTTAATCACCCCCCATCCCATTCTCCAACACCGGCTCTAACAACAGGCTTGATGAAGGTGTGGTAGAGGCCAGCGGTCCCCTACAGCTCCGTATTTGCTAGGCGAGGCTTAGCAAATACGGAGCTGAAAGGGACTTTTGAGTGATCCAATCAAATCTGGAGAACGTGATCTAAATCACTACCCACATTTTCTATTTCAGTTTAAAGTATGTCACATTACCTAAGATACTGTAAAGACACTCTAGCTGCTGTTTCACTGTGACTTTAACGACACGTACAGTATTTAGGTTCTGCTTTGCTAGGCTAAAAAAACATGTCATATACACACTCCCCCGCCTCATACTTCAACCATCACCTTCCTCTGTCACCTGAATCTGTCTTAAAATTTTACCTTTTCAAACCAAGCTCTCTCTAACACACAAATAATGTTTTTCCATTATGGGGGGGTAGTCGTGCCAAGCCATGCCACGAGCTGGCGAGCCGCATTGGCACAACTGGTTTTTCCATAACAATGCCCCTCTCTCGTGTCACATGCATATGACGACACATTCTTGAGCCAATCCAGCCACTGTGATGATACAGCACTTGAGCTGGCTATGACGACATGGCTGACACGGCTACCCCCTGCTGTGAGGCCGTAGATGAAACACATGTCATTACGGCGCGGCTAAAGGGGACCAACCCAGTCCCATGGAAAAACCCTAAAACACACACACACCTCTGCATACACCTCCTTCATGTTGTGACGACCACCCAACCAGTTTCTCCCTTTAAATAAACCCCCTCCTCTCCTCTTCGTTCTGAGCTGTGTGACTGTAAAGTGTAACAATAAAGCAGCTTATGACTAGAGGCTTTTATTTGCTCTGAGTCCTTGAGCAGCAGTCAATATGTACACAATACACACAAACATATACACACACAGGTCTGCAGATCCAGGAGGCAGGGCAGAGCCAACGGCCCTGCGTTACTTCTGCTGGATTTTTAAAACTCCTCCTCTGTCCTTCACGTCCCTACTGTCTCTGCTTCATTCCCCACACCGCACCTACTGTATGCTGCCACGCACACACAACATCCTAGCTTTATCTCCCACACAGAAAGCCACCCACCCACACACACACACACACCATTTTAAATTCCAATATTCCCACAGGTGATCCTGACAAATCCACTCAGACACACATACACCTTCAGCCCCTGAACCAATGCAGTAAATATCATTATGGAATCAATGCAGCCTTGAATCAATCGAGGCTCTGTCTGTGTGTGTGTGTGTGTGTGTGTGTGTGTGTGTATGAGTGTGATAAAGGGAAGAAGTTGATAACACCATGTGCTCCTGTGAGGATTTCACCAAACTCCATGTTTTTTGATTGAAAGGAGGCAGGTAAGGTATTACCATAACCTTCCCACCACATGTCTGCTGTAAACTCAATAATGCAAGAATGATTTCACACATGCACACACACACACACACACACACACACACATCCATTGTTGCTATGCACCATGGTAAATTCAATATTGTGTTCGCACTCCTAAGCCAGAGTGGGAGTACAGTCGGCAGAGAAGCCACAGCCTTAGCTGTAAATCAATAGATTAAATAGAAACGTATGAATAAAACACAAGATAATAAATAAAAAAGGAGATGGTTTACTCTTGCCGTCATATACTGTACAGGTTCTCTCCCATCTGAAAAGGGGAAAAGGGAAAAAAAGTGTGGGAGCAGCCAGAAAGATGACCAGGGAGACAGAAACAAAGAAAAAAGTTCTTGTTGTGCTTTTAAGCTTTTTACGTCTCTCTTTCCCTGTACCAGTGTTGGCATGCTTGCATAAGGAGTGTATCTGTTTTAGTACACTGTGTATGATGTGTTTTTATTTCAAGTATTTGAATGTGTGCATAACATACCAACATGTGTCCTACTGTAAATTTCAGTACTGAAACAACTGTGTGGCCTTGGCTTCAGACTCAGATGTGTCAAGCAAAGTATTCATCATTGATCATTAGTGAAGTCTGTATATAGTTATCTCAAATATGGTTCACCTTAAAATAAAATGTTTTTAAGTGTGTCCATGTGCATGGTTTGTGTGTAGGGCTATTAAAATCCTTAACTGAATAATCGATGAGTTGATTTAACTGAAAAATCATTCAAACTGGTTCTCCATTGTCCTTCCAAAGATTAGAGGCACCCTATGGAGGTTTTCCTTCCTAAAACATTTGTGAAGTTTTTCAAATATTTTGAAACCTCCATTGTGTACATCCATGTTTAGATGAGGTAGCTTCTTCTTCCCTGCCTTTGTTGGTACATTTCTTGGGGTGTTACCATCACCAATTGTTTATCAGTCAAATAGCGTGAAACCATCAGCAGGAATGTGTATCACATCACCCGAGCATGTACACATGCACATTTGCATCTTCATGCACGTGCACGACATACAAACAAAACGAGGACCCAATCATAAGAACATGACTCCATAGTGCTACTAGTGGTCAAATACTCCACAGGGTGCCTTTAAAGAAGTGATGCAGAGGGATCTCAAAATATAGTGCTTACTAAAGACAAAGGCATGTTTGTGATGCCAGAGAAGTGACTATTACTCTTCCTTAATCATTAAAAGCTCACTCCCAATGAAAAGATCATAAAAAATGAAAGATTTCTTTGCCAACTAAGACCCTAAAGAGCCATTACTCAAATGATCAACTGAGGTGGGTCAGCCACACGACCTACTGGACTTGTATTATCTGATTTATTTCAAGTACTGGCACACATATTAGTGTTGGACAAACACCACTGTTGGATTATAAAACTGACCTTACACTATACTATTGCAAACCTGACTATCCAAAGAGGGGGCTCTCTCTTTTAATTGCTTCTCCCAAGATTTCTTTTTTTTCCAATATATGACAATAATGTTTTTAGGAGTTTTTCTTGTCTTGTTAGACAGCCTGTACTAGGTCAGTGACTGTTACGTAGTGGGTCTAGACTATACTTGACTTGACATACCTGTCGTTGATGCTCCAGTTGAGGCAGAGGTTGAGGGAACTGAGGCTGTGACATTTCCTCACCACCTCCATCACCGTCTCATTGTTGAGCTCTGAGATGTGCCGCAGGTCCAGGACGTTCAGGTTTCGTAGCTACATGAGGCAACATACAGAAACGTTTGCATTATTTAATCATGTCAAATTCACACATATAGACGACCTAATAACAAGGCTGCCCTTTAAAGTCCAAGTGAAATCACATTTAGTCATCCATTTTTGTATTCAAAAATGTCAACATGTTTTTAAATGTTGTTATTGGGTTTTTGTTTTGTTTTTTTATTAAAAAGGAAGAAAAACGGTCTTTGGTGAATATCAGAAGTTATCCTTTTGGTCTCAGCCGGCTAGAGGGGCATGTCCATGTCTGTGTTTGATGGCAGGCTGCCAGTGTCAGTGTTACACTGTAGGGACCGAGAGACAAAGTAAACAAACTTGCGCTGTAGCCTGCAAGTCATGGGCAGACAGCGTGTCATTAGTGGTATTGAAGAGTGAGGACCACACCAGCATCTAACCGGACCGAAGTGACATTTGCAGGTACGTTTACATGCTGTTTACTGTGCTACTAATTAGCTTTCTAGCCTGCACACTGACGTCAGCAGTGCACTTTTTTGTGGTGAATGTTAGTTTGGTCGCTCATTCAAGGGAGCAGGAAAAGACGCGTGTTCATGTTTGTAAGTTAGATAGGAAGGACACTTTAGCATGAATCTCATGAGAGTTGTTGTTCAGAGTCTGTGATAGAACGCTGACATTGTTGCTTTATGCAAGATTTGATTGGCTGTATCAAAATAAGGTCTCCATCTTCCTCAAAGGAGAACACAGGACAAGCGATATACAGAGCAGATATGTGCACTGTACTTTGACAAAGCAAAACCCAGCTCACAATTCCCTGTCTGTTCATGACGGAACCAGCAGTTGACTCGTTACTACAGTATCAGGAAGGTACAACAAGAGAAATATTTGATGAAGGCATGCATGGTATACACGCATGCTGAATTACATGAGTGGTTTTGATGTATCCCAAAGGAACGAGGAATATTGCCACATGTACTGAAAAAATAGCATGAATGCAGAATAAAACCTAACAAGGCAGATAAATGATACAAAATTGCTTTTACTGTTTATCATTCTGTGCCTGCGTGCCTGGTGTGAGGGGTTATGAGCCAATATGAACATTCACTTTCCCTCTTCCTTTCATCTCTCCGACTTTCAATAATCCCTCTTTCCGATCTGAATACCTTATAAGAAGGGGTTTAGATTAATCCTCCAGTCAAAATCTCTACTTCCTGACAAACTCTTAGAAACCCACACTGACACACTGTTCAACAAGCGTTCATGCTCCCTGAAAATTACCAAAGGCTTTTCAAGTCACAGCACAGGTGTATTTTCTCTGATACATACTCAAAACTATTTAAGGCACAGGTGCACACACACACGTACATACGCGCTCACACTCATACACACACCAGGGGTGAGAGATAATGGAGGTATGATATTCCGGCCAGCCGCCAGGGAGGCAGGGAGGTAAATGTCATGGCCAAGGCTAAAGAGAAAACAAGCTTACAGTTGGTGTTAAGATCACTGAGCACTACTGTCGGCTCCATAGGCATGACATATACCTACCAGCATGAAGACACAAGGGGGGATGGATAAGGACCAAGGCTCGCTGGGTGAAGTAAGCACACATGTAAACACCCCACATACTGAGAATCAAAACACACACCAGCTGCAAACAAACACGGTGAGTGTGTGATGCTGCACTGCACTGAAGGTAATAAAAAAGGCTTTCAAGACCTTTACCTTAGTCTAGCAGCTCCATTTGTCTCCCTATTCTTATATAGCCCATGGCTTTTTTTTGTCACTCCTCAAGAGAAAATTGGATGCACACCTCTTGTGATAAAAGGTCTGCTTAGGCATGAAATAAACATGAAACAGATTTTGTTTGTGGCACCTATACTGTGAAGACACGCTTAGATATACTAATGAAATAAACATTAAACAGCTTGTGTGTGCGGAGATGGGTCAAGAATGCAGCATTGATCCACAGGGACAGCTAAGCTGACATGATAAACAATGGTATTTAATGAAAGGGGAAAAAAACCTTAACGGTGTGAATTAACACAGACATGCACGTATACAAGCAGGCGCTCACACACGTGCACGAAAACACACGTACACACACACACACACACACACACACGTACAAACTGTCATGTGCCCCTGTGGCCAGTGTTGGATCGAAGTGCTAAATTATTCATGCAGAATTAGGCTGGGGTGTGTGTGTGTGTGTATGGTGAAATTGTTTGCAAAACAAAGGCATTGCAAAAATAAAGCCTGGATGTAGACTAAGTGACCACTACAACTAATATTCATAGCAACAGACATCCACTCACACTATCAAAAAAAAGAAAAAAAAAACATCAATAGCACACACATCCTCACACACACATACAGTTATTTGCATTCAGTTTTTATGGTTAATAAGCCTGGAGTACATTTTAAAAGCCCCAACATCAAAAGTAGTATTTGTTCTCAAAATCTTCAAAACTGCTTATGTCTGCTAAATAGAATCTCTACTACAGCCAATAGTAACTGTTTCATTGATGTGGATAGCCAATGAGAAATCAGGCCAACCAGTGTGAGTTTTGATTGGCTGAGAGTGTAGCTAGGTTGAAGAAAATTTGAAAATTTAGCAGATGTCTGCATGAAAGGGAAGAGGCAGAGTCACGGCTGAGACTGTAACTTTGTTAATCCATCTGTGAAAACCCACCGCAGGAAAATAAATTCCAGTTTAGCAGACATCTGCCAAAAAGAAAAATATCCTCCAAATCCCTGAAATGAAAAGTCGCACAAAAAACAACCTCTCAGTAATTAGTCACACCTACAGAATGTGACAGGCCACAGTGCCAGTGTTTGTTTTCTCATAGTTGACAGATTATCATAATTTGACTCATAGGTGAAAGGTTTTAATGCTTCCCATCTTATTTAATCATTTCCACTCACAATATAGCTTATTTTCTGCTCATGTATTCCTGTGATCCAAGAATAAATAGGCACGACAAAGAAAGAAAAATAAATGGAGAGAAATGAGGAGGAGGGAGCACGAAGGCTTTGGACAGAGAGGAAGACAAAGCGAGCGATTCACACAGCACAGAGAGAGAAAAAGAGATGGAAACAGAGAAAAAAAAAAAGTGAAACAGAGTTAGGAGAGCAAAGTGAGGGAGAAGCAGAGCAACAGAATAGAGAGCAGGGGATTTGGTGAGGGGTTTCGGCAGGTTTTTTTTTCCCTCGTTGGCTGAGGTCTGTAACCAGGCAGAGTTCGCGTCGTCTCCTGAGTTGGCAGCTACACCTGGATAATTATTCACTCTGTTCATAAAAACAGTGAAACCTGCAGAATCCAGCTGCTCTGAGGCCAGCGTGTCGTCCCCGCCCCGCAAACACACATGCATGGCACTGACATTACACTGAACACTGAATATATGAATATTCCAACGACTACGCGCACACATGTTCTCATGCACAAAAACAGTGGTGGAAAGCATTTATGCACATTAACTCAAGTACAATTAGTACTATATTAGCAATAAGTACAATTTTTTAAGTACTTTACTTGAGTATTTACATTTTATGCTAATTTATACTTCTACTCCACTATATTTATTTCACAGCTATGATTACTAGTTACTTTTCAGATTGAGATTTTACATACAAAATATATGATGTGTTTATACAATATGATGCACTGTTATAAATTAAACTACCCAACAGTATGTGTAGCAGTAATAACTGACTCTCCTGCTTACATGTTAATGCATCAATAATAATCATCCAATATTTTAACACTATCACACTCTCTACTTTTGATATTTTAAGTACATTTTGTTGCTAATACTTCTGTAGTTTTAAGCAAAATTTGTGATGCCGGTATATCACTTGTAATAAAGTATAGTAATTGTGTTATATTGTGAATGCTTCTTCCATCACCAACTAAAACATGCATCACATGCTTAACAAATTTATTATTAATACCAATAGCAATTCTAGTCATATAAGTATTGTGGAAGTTTTATTTATTTAACATTTTAAGTTTTAAAATTATGAACTGAAATTAACAATTAAAAAATAAAACTTTTTAACCATCAGAAAATAAATTCACCTATGCTACAATGTATCTTGATAAGGTCTTAAAATCAACCTTCTATTTCATAATTCAAATGTTCAATTCTGCCTGAAAAAAACCAACAGAGTAGAAAATGACAGATTCAAATGAAGCTTCACAGAATCACAAAATTGGATGTGAATCTCAGTTTATAGACTAACTGCAAATCAATTCAAATATAGAACACATAACGCAAAGATAAGAGAAGAGCAATCACTTCAGATTTTACAAGAGCTGGATGAGCAAACAGCACTCGTCTGAGACGTGGGTGCAGCACCACATTTCTGTATTAAAAGGAGGTTGTTTAATTCAGTCCACATGACCGGAGGAGATCTGTGAGCTCCAAGCAGCTTGGCTCCCACCTGCTTCAATTAGAAGCCTCTCTCAAACAGGAAAAATAAGAGCGTGAGTCAGAGGTCAAACACCAAATGCCACTTTAAATGAAAGAAAAATAACTGGCTGTTTCAAAGGTACGTTATCCTTCAGCCAAGAATAGGCAGGAGTTCAATATTTGCTTGATTTGACACTTTATTACATTAGTGTATGTCACAGTCTGGCACACAGCGGATGTGTGTGTGTGTGTGTGTGTGTGTGTGTGTGTGTGTGTGTGTGTGTGTGTGTGTGTGTGTGTGATGTGGGCCGAGTGGGATATGACTTATCACATTGTATGACACCGAACAATAAACTTAAACCAATTTATGGCGCGTCAATGCGTTTATGGTTAGCCTGTCGTGGTTGCTCAGTTGTCTCCGCAGCCAATTCCCTCTCTCGTCCTATACATCAAACTGACGCTCGCTCTGGTGACATCTCCGTAAAAGTGATCGGAATCAAATCAAAGCTTTTAATCTCGGCAATCACCGTCACATCTGGACGTTTCCCCCCACATAAAGACTTCTGTGGCTGGGCTGCAGTTGTTTCCACGAGCCGTTGGAGGGGCAGTGACACGGCGCTGGCCGGCTGTGGAGCATCTACCTACAAATAAACTGCATGTTAATAGATGAATTATACTGTTCTGACATTAACTAATCGTATGTAATATCAGGAAATAATAAGACATTAGACCAACATGTTTTCTATCCTGAGTGTTTTTTGTAATTAAGTCCAGTATTGGACAGATTTCCCTAAAAACACTGCTCCTTTTTTATCTCTACAGACTCTTTGTGATATTTTTCCTCGCGCTATATTCATAATTCTGTTAAGTCCCAACAGGCTTCATGTCTGAATGCAAAGATAGGCCATTTAAAATGAATAAAATACCACAAATAAACTAAACTTTACAAACCGGACATGATTTATGAGCAGTTTTAGAGGCTGTTGGGCCAGACTACTTCCTGGCTCACAGGCTTGAATCATAGCGGATGCATCTCTTCAATATAGAGAAATAAGAGGGGAAATAGCCTGTAGAGATGCAGCCTAATTTCAGGGAGAGACAATAAACATGGAAGTGCCTGTTTTCATCATATCGTCCTCATATTTCCACCTTTTTTAACAGATTAAACTCATAATAAAAGCAGTTTGTATTCATATGTAATGATATAAGAAATATAATATAGGAAATAAAGGAAGCATCGACATTTAAATGAAGAAGCTGCTGGTTTTTAGACTCGTGATTTAACTCTGCTGACACCTGCGAGCTCGCGATGCTCTGGAGCGCGTGGGCGGTGCAGTGAGCGGTGGGAGGGAGGGAGGGCAGTCCGTGTCCACGCTCACTCACTGGTGGCATTGTCATGGAAACTAGACCACCGCCTCGCTATTGTCTCGCGCTCTGCCAAGTTTATTATAAACACCGCGCGAGCCGCAGCGCGCTGTCAAACGGAGCGCGAGAGCGGAGCTGAACTGCAGCGCAGGGAGGAAAAAGTGAAGAGAGGAAAACCGGGAGCGGGAGAAAGTGAGGAAGGAGAGCGAGAACTGTAGAAAGGAAAAACATCTGGATTATTTACCAAAAGCAACCGCGCGACAGTGAGATATACACCAGAAAGCTGACAGGGGTCCTGGAGAGACCAGCAGTCCTTGGAGATACTGGAGAGACAGACCACCTCGGACTGGTTTGAACAGTGTCCCCTCTCCTAAACGAAAAGAAGACACACCCGAGCCTCTCAGCTCCGAGTCCCCCTCGTCGTGTCTTTGGCAGCCCGGTGTTCGCACCGGCTCACCTCCATGTATAAGATGGATTACTCCTACCTGAACTCCTATGACTCCTGCATGGCGGCCATGGAAGCGTCGGCCTACGCGGACTTCAGCTCGTGCAGCCAGGCCAGCTCCTTCCAGTACAACCCGATCCGGAGCGGACCCTTCTCCAACCCGGGCTGCACTCCGCTCAGCACGGCCAGCTGCACCCTGGGAGCCCTGCGAGAGCACCAGCCCACACCTTACTCCTCAGGTACGGGAGCCTCCTTTTGAGTCTTCTGAAGGTGTAAATGAAGGTTTCAGGATGAGGGAGCTCTTGTTCATTAGACTCATAATTATTATTTTAAAAAGCGAGGACAGAAAACGTTACAGAAGCTGAACATGTTGTCGTCTCTATCATTTCCTCTGGTGTGAGCTGTGAAACATCTTCTATCGACATAAAAGAAAACAGGAAAAAAGAAAATATTTAATTGTCAACTCTATTTTTCGTTATATATGACCCAACAACCTGCACAGATGACGGCCTAAACTGTTTTATACGGAGTTTTATCTTAATAGACTTAATTCCTCATTTATTAGTAAATCACTGAAAAACAATCAGTTATGTAGAGATACGTTTGCGTGACAAATCAGTGTAATAATTTACATTTGAATGTTATTTTTTTAATGAACATGTTGAAAAGCAAAGAGAATTTTACAGGTGAAATACTGTATTTCAAAACTGGACAGTAGACTATATGAATGCTTCGATAATAATTCAGAAGACTGTTACATAGGCTTAAAGAAAATAAATAATAATAATAATAATAGTGCTTTGTTTAGAAAAAATGCAAGTTTGACAGTTTGTTGGCTGATGGCCATCCCCAGGCCCACATGACAAACTGTTTGGGTGTGTAATTATTCTCTTTATTTACCTCCAACCATAATTGAGTCCTTTAAATTAAATGTAAGATTTTAAAGTCAATATCCGTTTTGTTCGTTTTCCTTTCTTAAAACAGTGAAATTCTGACTGAGTTTCTGCAGATTTATACATTTAAATGTTTGCTATGTGACATGACCAAACTCCACAAAAACCAAAATAAATTTTAGTTGTAAATTAAATTCTGTTTGTATTGATTAAGCGAAAATGTGCAAAACATTTCATAAATTCGCTAAATACATAAACAGCCTAACTGTCAGTCAGCAAGATACAACAGAAAAATGTTTTTAGGTTAAATAAAATAAATAAATAAATAAAAGTACAAAAGTAAAATTAACCAGCCTTGTGAAATGACTGCGGCCGCCTGCTGTCTGGATATTTCCTTTTCAACATTTTGTGATAAATGCGGCCTTCAGCCAATGACATATTTTCTGACTCCGTTGTCAGTTCTGATTGGCTCTGAGCACAAAATCAATCTATCAATCGATTAATCCGCCCTCCATAAACCAGTAACTACTGTGCAAAAACAGCCGCTTGTCAATTGACGAAAAACGGTTGATTATCGTTTATCGAACAGTGAAAGATTTCCTGATAACGTCGTTTAAAGGTTGTTTTATTTCAAAAACCCGACCAGGTAAGACCGGCTCATTGGCGCAGGGCCTCTCCTCGTCCACGTGGCCTCCGCTGTTTTAAAGCCTCGGTCACTCCAGCTGACATGTCGCTTCTCGACCACTAAACGGATTTCATTTCCTCCTCTCAGTCCCTTACAAGTTTTTCTCGGACCCCTCCGGCCTGAACGAGAAGAGGAAGCAGCGGCGCATCAGGACCACCTTCACCAGCTCCCAGCTGAAGGAGCTGGAGCGGGTCTTTGCCGAGACGCACTATCCGGACATCTACACCCGAGAGGAGCTGGCGCTGAAGATAGACCTGACCGAGGCCCGCGTCCAGGTGAGAGGAACACCTGCTTTCTTATACCTGAAAAAAAGTTCCATTTTCATTCTATCTATCTCATGTTGTGTCTTATTAATAATTAATAATTAATAATTCATTAATAATTCATGATTAATGTTACCTCTGTCTGTGTTTATCAGGTGTGGTTTCAGAACAGGCGTGCCAAGTTCCGTAAGCAGGAGCGTGCAGCCAACGCCAAAGCCAACAGCTCTGGTGGCACCTCGGGCAGCACCAGCAGCAGCAGCTCTGGGGGGAAGAAGGGCGGAGAGCCGAGATCTTCATCAGACGATGATGAGTCCAAAGAATCCACCTGCAGCCCCACGCCTGACAGCACGGCCTCCCTGCCGGGCTCGGCCAATGGGAACTTGGGCAGCCCTGCCAGCCTGAGCCCCAGCCCGGCTCCCGCCAACAGCGGCTACGTTAACGCCTCCAGCTCCCCAGTTCTCCAGGGGCTGAAGCCGCCCAGCTGGTCCAGCCTGGGGCCGTCCAACCCGGCCGTGGCCCAGCCTGCCGTCCAGACTCAGGAGATTCTGAAGGCCTGGCAGCCGGCGGACAGTATGACCGGGCCCTTTGCCGGAGTCCTGTCCTCCTTCCACAGAAAACCCAACCCCACCATCAAGACGAACCTGTTCTGAAGCACAGAGGAAGAGGGCACGAGAGACAGACATTACGTGGTCTACTGGAACAGTGAGGACTTTCTAGCTTCTGTTGAGAGAGTCAGGACTTGCCCATTGTAACGCTGAATTCACTGGTGTCGTCTGCTGTAGCTCAGCGAGGCCCTCGGTTCTCCTCTGAAAAACCATCCTGTCAAAGCTCAGATAATAAAATCAAAGGTCTGGACACCACCCCTCACCCCAAACTGCACATTATACCTGCAAAACTCCACCTGGACATGGTCAGATTAAACTTAAAATCCCTCTTCAATCCTCAGATAAAACTAAAACACAGTGTTGTCAGCTTTATTTAATTAGGATGTTTGCGTGTGGCAGAATCTAAACTGCTTTGACCGATAAACACATCAGATATGCAGACACACATTCATACACAACAACCTCTTTTCTGTCTTTCTTGCACACTTAAATTCACATTCCCACACTTGCTGCATCGCAACAGACCCCCGTCTCTGATGAGCATGGCGGTCGGGTACGAGTTTAAAGCAGAAATCTAAACATCACGCTCCAGTCTCTGCTGGGGGAAACAAAATAAACAAACTTTTACCCTCAAGCACAACTTCCTCCAAGCCCCCCACCCCTCCTGACACACAGACTCCCACCAGAAGGGAACGGGGTCCCCCTCAAATCTCTTTGCCGAGCAGAGCAGAGCACCCCAAAATCCAATTAGAGCAGCCGGGTCCAGAACAGACACCTCCCCAGTTCATCCCCTCCTCCTTCTTTACTGTATCAAGTCCTGACTCCCCCACTCTCATCCTCAGTGTGACCCCCCCTCCCACCCTGAGGCTTTATGGTTCCCCATCCCTTCACTGTCTCTGTCCCATCATGCCTTTCTCTATCAAACAGTGGGCACTTTGTTCAAATTCAGCAAGGGAAAGAGACTTTTTAGTTTCCTGCCCGGTTCTTTGGGTGGAGAGAGGCGTAGTTATAACCTACAAATCTGTCTAATTATAACTGACTTGTGCTGTTGGTATCATGGTACTACAACTGGTTTCTCGCTTTCATCAGAGACTGAAGAGTTTTTTGACGATTCCTCCTGCTGGATTGATGGTAGCGAGTTTGTTCTGCAGGCCGAGCTTCAGTCTGTATGAACTCCAGCGGACTTACAACAACCCATCGCCCGCTCCGACTCTTGAATCAGTATCATTGACTCTCCCACAGCCGACAGATAGGGCGTGATCTTTCTCAGAAGTGCAACGCAAGCTGGTCAAATGTTGGCAATATAGAGAGAGATGCATTTGCTGGAGTTTTCTACTGTATGTGCATTCATTTTGTTCCTGTTGACTCCCATCTTTTTTTTTGCAAAAAGGCAAAAAAACCCCAGCTATTTGTACGTTCTTTCACCTTGCAAAGTTGCTTGTGTATCATCCCTTTTTTATTTTATTGCAAATCACTGAAACAAGACTGATTTCAGAGCTGATTTTTGTTTTTTGAGGGGGAGGGGGGTTTACTCCAGAAATCTACTCACAAAAGGGTGAAAAAAAAAACATGTATTTATTAATATTCTTTATTATGTCGGTGAGAAACCCACACATTTCTTTGAACTGCTCCATGAAATTTTGTAACTGTAAATTCCGTAATTAGTAATATAAATATTAGGTAGCCTTTTTTGTTTATTTCTCTCATGTTGCTTTACAGATTTATTTCATTGCGGAGCATCTGTCTCACAGACCAACACGTCCATGAAAACTATGAATCGACAGAAGCTCTAGTGAATGAGAAGTTATAGCACTACTCTGAATATTCTAATAAATCTACATTATGGAAGCACTACGTGATGCCTTCAGTGGTCTGGTTTCTTCTTGTGTGTAACAGAGTGTGTGTGTGTTATGTGCAAGGTCACACCTCAGACACTCACTTTCCCTGAACACTGAGGTGTGAGCTCCTGAAATCACGGTTCAATAAAAACTTAAAATGATTATCGCTTATTCTAATTTTACCGTACACTTTTTTCCCTTTCCTTTAACGTGGCAGGTCTACAGCTCACGGACCATAACTGTCTCATCTTCTCAGCTTTTCCCTGCAGACAACAAAAAAATAAGAAAAAGTGAATCTCTAAAAAGAAGGAAAGATATTAGATTTTAATTGAAAAAAAAAATTAACATGGGTGAACAACTTATATTAACTTAACATAACCGAGAGAGGACTACATGAAGTAACAAGATACAATGGAGCGTGTCAGAGAAAACAACAATGGCAAGTCTCTTTTTCACTCATGCACACAAATACAAACACACACACTCACACACACACATAACCGAGAACACTGAAAGGCCAAAAAGGCTTCGAAAGACATCAGATTCAACTGAACAGCAGATCCACATTCTCTGCATTGTGGTGGTTTGGCTGTTAGACACGTTGTACAACACATAACACAGGCAAGTAGCTGAATCTAGGGTTGTATTTGGGTAAAAGGAAAAGGGGATATATTCTTCAGACATGAATGAAACAATAACATCCTTAAAGATTTCATCATGTTTAGCCCCTGTTATGCAACAGCATTCATTTAGAGTTTAAAGTTCTACATGGCAAAATATTTTCACGTCGTATTTTAGTAGCAAAAAGCAAGTTATGTGTTCAATTGGAGAAATAATTTGGGGTGATCCACCTTGATAAAGAAAAAGGTGTCAGGTACGTGGAGGTGAATCCACGTCAGCATCTCTTAAAACGACAATAAAATATCGTGTTTGGCTTCTGGTCTCACAGGCAGAAGAGGAGGCAGGATTTAAATTCAGAACAAATAACGGCAGTCTGAACACTAACGGGTAAGTTAACTCTCAGATTTGTAACTTGCAACATATAAACAAACCGTTGAGAAGAACTATAAAGTTTAACTTCCTTTCACTGAACCTGATTGTGTCTTATTTTGCCAAAGTTTCCACAGTCAGCATCTACTGATGAGCTTTATGGAGTAACAGCACCGTCTGCTGGTTAAATCGGGGAAAAACAATGGCCTCTCGCACCATCTGCGTCCTGCAGAAACCCGACTTTTCTGTTTTTAATTTATCATGAGAAGTGACATCTTCTCCCACCAGGCCGTGTCTCTAGTAATGTAATAAAAGATCCAAGATACGATAAAACTTTAGACTCTATTACGGGGAAAAAATGTTTTGGTGACAAATGGTTTCTCCAAGACAATGACAATATGATGGCTTAGTAAATCTGCAGTAGAATAACCATTAGTTAATCTATTTGGCTACTGTATGTTAACCAACTCCCTGAACACTGCTCCATTTACACAATTCAAAATGACATGAGTAAAAGAGTCAAACCTGGATCATATGAGGCTAAAATAAGATTTGTCTTCTTCTGTAAACTGAATTTTAACGTCCACACAAAAAGTGTGAGCGTGAGAAATGTACTGGGTAAGATCGTCAAAGTGATATTTCACTTTGGTGCAGCATTTATGACCTCATGTATACTTTTTAATTGCTTCATCTACTTGATTTTCTCGACCAATCAACCAAATACTGACTGTGCCAAAGAATCTGTATGCTGCATGTGTCTGTCACGGTCACTTCAATGTTGTACCGAGGTGAAATACGCACTTTTAGCTCTAGCAGGACTGGTTTGGTTGGTTTGCTCCATATTCCCTTTATCATAAAAAAAAAAAATATAAAACCATAAATACATGCAGAGACACTGAGACGATAAATGCCGCCATTTAAACAACAGTGGCCCAAACATTATCACAAAAGTACAAAATTTGAGAAATGTGAGTTGAGCTCGCTTTACTCTGACACGAGTCAGAGCTAGCTCCTCTCCTGTCACCACTTCCTGTCCGCCTCCAACACAGAAGCGAGGGGGGGTTTACACTGCCCCAGCTGTGGGCTGAATTTACCCTCGAGTGCTCTCTAACAATTCCCACATAGTTTCCCAGATGTGACCATTAGTGGGGAAAAACCTGAGACTCTCCCAGAAGAACATGTCGCTGTTAAAAGACAGGCAGTGTGTTTTCAAGGCTCTGGTTTCCCACAAAAGGATCTTATTTCACTTTAAAGTCTGCAATTCTCCATTTCTGAGGAGTCTTAAACTCTGCCGCTCCTCAGTTAAAGTTTCTCAGGACGAAGAAAAGAAAACGAGCTTTAACGCTAGCTCGAAGCTGCAGGTCAGAACTGATGACATGACATCTACACGCGAGTCGCATCTCCAGTTCTGTCTGGCCAGAAAAATAACATTATCTCATCCCTCATGTTCTCACTAGGTTTGAAGCCGAGGGTTATGTAGTGACGCTCGAAGGACAGAAAATTTCTCATTAAATAAGGCCACCGCTACGACAACACACATACAGTACATGTGAAAAAGGATGGTGGTTTGACAAGTGTTTTACAAATGGAGTGCAATTTCTCTCAGAAGGCACAGTCTGGCATCAATTGGCACGTTCCAGCTCAGTTCAGTTCAGTTCAGTTCAGCTGAGATTTGGCCTCTTGGGACCTGGTGTGGTAATCAGGCCTGTTTGGACCAGTCATAGACCAGTTTGATACAGTTTATTTCTGCTGCTGCTGTTGCTGCTGCTGCCTGAGGCTCTCCAGCAGGATTCGCTTGTGGGTGGGGTCCAGCACTCCCGCCTCCTCCAGGTCCTCCTCGGTGATGTCACTGGAGAAACAGGATGTAAGAAACAAATGCTTAAACAGAAGTGATAAGGGGTTTCATACAACACCTACAGATAAGAACAAATAGCAGAACAGAACCGTTCCCTTTATAAATATTACTGATAAACATGCTTCAGTCTGACAGATGACAGGACACATTACATTGATCTGATGATTTACTTGAAAGAATAACAGTAGAATCAGTTCTGTTCTTTTCAGCATGAAAGTCACCATGTCTGAGTGTGTAAGTGTATGTACCTGAGGAACTCCAGGTCGTCCCAGCCGTTGTGTAGGAGACCCTGCTCATACCTCTCCAGTCCCAGTCTCTGCAGCCACTCCCCCACTGAAGATTCCCCGACAGACAAAGACGAGCTACTGCTGCCCCAAAGTGCCTGCACAGGGGAAATGAAACACAGGATAAACTAAAAACCGCTGCAGGAGCATCTCAGCTCCTCACAGCTGCCACAGAACGCACACCAACAATGTCACTAGGCAGTAAAAGCTCGGGATGGGCTCTTCTTCACCACAAGAAGGAAGCACTAAAACTTGGATTAAAATAGAACAGAAAAGAGATGCAGATCCTGTGGTAAAATCTGACAGATGGCTGTATGAACAGTAGAGGCTTTATGTAAAAAGTAGCTGGGTCACATCCATGTTGAAGAGAGCTTCTGTATTTATAACAAAAACTGGGATGGCCTGAAGGACACTACCCATAGCAATCCAAATAAAGTCACAGTTTCACTCCCTGTAGCTGCCAAAGCATTAATAACGGCGTTACATTTAAAAAAATACCCTTGAAGGAGCCACTGAACTGAACTGCTCACCTCCTCAGGCATGTCCTCTGCGATACTCTCTGTGATGGGATTTCTGGGTGGGAAGGTGCGGCAGGCGTCCAGACCTAAACCCATCGGCTGCCCTCTAAGAGGCGGCGGTGCAGAAGGAGCGCGTGGAGGCTGCCCAGGAAACTCACTCTCACTCAGTGTCTTTGCCATCTGGAGCACAGAACACGACTGGTCGTCTAACCCTCCTGGTCCAGCTCCTCCTCCTCCTCCTCCTCGTCTAAAACCCTCTCCGAGGGCCAGCGGCGCAGCAGGACTGGCTGCTGGGATCCTGACCTCGGCGAGGTCTGGGTAAAGAGGGCGAGATTTGGGGAAGGGGGCCTCCGTGACCATCTCCATGGCTCCCTTTGGGAGAGGAGGAGGGGGGAAGTCAGGAGGAGGTCGATTCAGCGTGCTTCCAACTGTTGTTCCGACACCACCCCCCTGCGCTCCTGCTACACAGACGCCTCCATCGTCCTCTGAGGAGCCCTCCTCGCTAATTGCACGGACCGGGTGCCCCGTCATGGGTCTGCGAGAGTGAGAGTGCCCTGAGGCCACATAGGGGGGTTTGGTTCGAGCTCCAGCTGAGGGAGGAGGGGCTTTAGCTACCTGGGGGTTTGCGGAGGTAGGAGATGGGAGAAGTTCAGGTGAGAGAGCAGCTGCCGACTGGTTGGGAACGCCCTCCAGGATGTAGTAGGCGGGATTATTGTAACTGTTCTTGCTGATGGATGGATCACCGTCTGGTACTTCCTGTTTAGGCCTTCACAACACACAAACAGCACAGATGATTCTCATCTTTTTATGTTTCGTGTTTTTTGTGGATCTTTCCACATCAAAAATGTGTCTGAGTGGTTGTATTTTTTGTGTGATTAACTTGAAGATTATGTGTATTTGCTGGTCAGTGTGTTTAAAGTACGTGAGTGTGTCTGTACCTTGCAGCGGTTTCCTCCTTGCTGCTCTTTTCTCCCTCCTCGCTGACCTTTCCCAGCTCTCCAAGCTGCTTACGAACCACAGACGGCCTGCATCAAGAACACATCGCAATAAGTTAAATGTGAGACAAAACAGAGAATTCAGAAAGGTGTCTGCGTCTGGCGCAAGGCGCAGGATATCAGATTCAATAAAAGGTAAAACTGCACACTAGAGTCAGGCTGCACAAACCTAACTGGACTGAGAAAAGGCAACATTTCAACCACACTGGCACTTTTTACCTTTACAAAATACAGAATACCAAGTGAAGAAAACACCTCAAAGGATAAAGTGAAAATAAAGACATATGTGTTGGTTCCAGTTGCCATTTTGACTCAGAGTGTCACAGATCAGTTCCTCAATTTGACCGCATGTTTGTGCTGCTTCTGTCACACAGCCGGGATAGAGAAATTTCACCAGGGAACGTGGCTGCTGAAATTAACCGTTTCACTAAGGCCAAACATTCTGTCATTACAATAGTATGATTATCGATGATGGTATTTCTGTTGTATTAAACTGTAGGAGAAAGAAAAAGAATAACAAGACACAGAGATGCATGTTTTCAAAATATTTTGGTTATCTCAAACTGAGTTTAAGCCCTATTGCGCAGGGTACAGGTCAGGAGCAAAACATTTTTTCATTTTACCTTGGATTGTGGGGACATCCAATATAATTACATAAATACAGAGCAGGTAAAGACAGCATGTAGAATAATCTCCTCTGAAGAATGTGTGCAAATGTTAATGAAACATTCAGCTTTTTGCATTTTACTATAAATCTACATCAGGTGCAAAGTTCAAAGACAAGAGTGTACTGACTTGACGTATTCATGTCCCACTCTGGATAGCAAAGTGGATTTCCCTTTAGGTCCGCCTGTCTCATCCTTGTCCACACTGATCCACTCTGAAATATAACAATGAAAATAGTTGTAAAATTAAACATGAGACATCTTCCCTCTTCTCTTTGTAGAAATACCGTCTCTTTAAAAGAAACTGGTGTCTGTTTAACTCTCCTACGCAAGTTCCCTGTCTGTCTATCTACAGTGCATTACCATAGAGTCTCTCCCTGGTTCCCATCCTTTCAGAGGGGACTCTGACCCTCATGGACCCCCTGATATTTCCTGTCTCCTCGCCCCGATGGGACAGGTAGGTGTGGAACTGCTGTGCTGTGCTGCCAATCATAGACTTCAGAGCCAACACACACTCTCCTAGCAGGGGAAAAACACACACATGGTTGTCAGACTAAAAGAAACAAGAACATTTTGTCAGCTTCATAGAAATGCGTAGCCACAGCACAAACATAAACACTCTCTTTATACCGTAGGACTCGTATCCATCCAGTGATTTCACCGTTAGCAGCAGATGTTGGTCCTGCAGGTACTCGATCTCTGAGAGAAGAGGTTTGAGTGTCGTTAGCTGCTTGTTGGACCAGCCCACGCGCAGGAAGTTGACGTTGTCGCTGCTCTGACTGTCGTTCTCATAACTCTTCTTAAACTCTACAGGTGAGAGACAGAGAGAGAAATGCGGGGCAGAGTGGGTGGGAGAGAGGGACAAAAGGGAACGAGGTGGCAGGGAGAGGTGGGAAGGAGAAAAGGAAGAAGAGGAGGGTGATGTTTCTATTGCATTTCATTCAGAAGTACATGGTGGACAGGAGGTGGGGATGCAGCACAGGTCAAACATGGATGCTAGCTTAAAGGTATACTGACTGCCTGAGATAGGGAGGGAGGGAGAGAGACACGAAAAGAAGAAACAGATACAATTTTATTACATCCACTTGGTGTTACAGAAACCCTGTCTGTGCTGTAACTCCTGGTGGATTTTGGTGGACGTTCATCTCACCTTCCAGACAAGTGGAGTAGAATTCGATGAAGAACTTGGTTCTGCTCGCCGTCTTCACTATGGCCTCAATGCTCTCGAACTCAATGTAGGCCTGCTCTGAAGACTTTGGCAGACCTGCACAGAAACAGGTGGCCAGGAGGGGTTGTGGGGAGGAGGAAGAGAAGGATGGAAAGAAGAAGGAACGTATCACAGGTCATGAATGAGCCAAAAAAGTATGAATGAACATGGAGAATGAGTAACAGACTGCTGTGTTTTTTCCCCTCTGTTCAGCCCTACTTCTGGTCTCTGTTCAGCTGTGAGTCACTGAACAGACTACAGGAGTACATCACAAACAGATATGAGCTGGAAAATAAACAAATCATCATGAAGTTCTTAAAACGAGCACAGAGTCTGCTCAGTCATTATCATCAAATCAGCCATTATGGCCAAATCATGTAGTCTATCTGCAGCCTGAGGAAGAGCAAGAACAGAAGGAAGAGAGACAGAGTCAAACCAGGAGGGAGAGCAATTGACAGGAAGAGGAAATAAACAACAGGAACAAAGAAAATTAAACAAGTATTTTCTGAAGAATTTAAGTTAATCCACTTGTACCTTTCTTGGAGACAAACTGGGAGGTGACCCCCACCTCGAAGGTAGCAAACACAGGGGAATGATCACTGGTCACTATATCATCTGTACAGCCTGAAAAACAATATTAATTCATATGTTGATCATATTAATTGCCGTATAAGCCATATATAGAGGTTTATGATGTTTAGGTGAACCAAAAAGGGCTTCCATTACACTGAATTGAAACAAATGTGTGTTGGATGATTTTCTGCTCGTCGTCTCACCATAGGAGTTGCAGACAATGTGTGTTTCTGGGTATGACTTCCACAGGATCCGGTCGCACCAGGATGGAACATTAGTCCTCATCTGACAGACGGAAAAGAAGACGACACAGCAAAATTATCAGGACGACTCACAAAAGGAGGAAATGGAGAAGTAGGGTAAAGTATTTGTCAGAAATGGATACTTGTTTAAGTCTGTAAACACACCCCTGTGGCCTTCTGCTTCTGCCAGACATATGTGTCCCTTGAGCCACGTTCATAACGGTAGGTGGGTGGGAATGAGATCTCTTCTTCCGCTGCAAGCAGGCAGACACATTCACTTGTTAGAACGTAGAACAGGTCAACAGGTCAAAGGCACAAAGCATAGCATCTTATTGTATCAATGAATCTAATTAACACATTCATTTGAGACAACACCAGGTCAGTTATATCAACAGGAAGACACACTTTTTGTAAGCAGAGCTGACTGATTGGTTGTATTAGAACACGAACATATTCGCAGACTGCTGTTTGCTGCTTGTGTTTTCACACATTTACAGTATTTGTGATACATAATGGCTGATGACAGCAGTGTCCCAGTCAGCAGGTTGCATTTCAAGTAAAACCCATCTGACGTGAGTGCAAGAGAAAACTCTGTTTCTCTCGCAGTGACAAAAGACAAAACCAAACACTGGGAGGGGGAGTGTGGACAAGTAGCCACATCCTGTGAAAATGGCGTTAACGAGACATTTTGTGTTACTTTTTGAGAATCTTTTGAGTCATCATGTTTACATGATGACATTTCTTGAAGAAACTGTGTTTTAAGGAAAGTAACATCCTGTTAATGTTGAGACATCTTAACTATGATTTAAAACAAAACCTGCTCTTACTAATGAACATCTCAGGAATATCTTTTCCATTGTGCACAGGGAGAGGAGGCAAACAGCACTGTTAGACAGAAGTAGAAACACAGGCATACTGACCGAAGCGTAAAAAGACTTTGTTCTTCTCCCTCTCCAGGTTGAGCTGGTCCACCTTCAGCAGGGGGTCAAACTCCTTCCTGTTAATGTAGTTTAAAATCTCCTGCGCACGGACACAAACGAGACAGGACCACAAAATGAGGCGTCATCCAAATCTGCTGCGTTTTATCATTCTGTGCATCTCTGTCTGTTTGTGTGTGTGTGTGTGTGTGTGTGTGTGTGTGTTCTTGAATCACCTGTATATCCATATCCAGCCTGTAGTTCAGGTCTCCCAGCCAGAAGAGGTGCGTGAAGCGCAGCGAGATGTCGAAGGAGCTCAGCTGTTTGTCTCCTAGTGACAGCAGGCGTAGAATATCAAGGTAGTTCTGGTTCCTCCTGTAGGAGTCAAAGGTCACGTGTGTCACAGAGATAAAAGAGTAATGTGTGTGTGTGTGTGTGTGTGTGATGTTTTCTGATGTACTGTGAAAGAATATCATAAAAAATTTCCCCACAAAGTGAAACTGCCACACATAATGTGTGTGTAGGACTGTGGCAGGTACCTGGCAATCTTCTCATTCCCTGATGTCAAGTGACAATTCACAAAGCCGAAAGACGTCCCGTTGAACATGAAGGATACACCCACAGCCCCTTTGTTACCTAGGAAACCATCAAAACACGCATACAAACTAAATATATTACAGCAATTGACAGTAACTGAGTAATGACAAACATTACATTTAGTTTTCCTCTTAATTCAAGTCACATTTTTTCGAGTGATCGCAAGAGTTGCAGTAATAAAAATATAATAATGCCTTTAATTGCCTCTTTGTTACCAGACAAATACAGTGTTTGATTGTGCTGTTATTCCAACGGTCATATTTTCCTCTAGATTTTGACAGGAAGTAAAGCATGTGAATAAAGACTGAATACTGAGTGCTGTCGTTACCCAGTGTGTTGGCGATGCCCGTCTTGACACTGGACACCCCGACGTGGCTGATCCGGTTCTCATGTTCAGGTTTCACCAACACAGCAATTTTTATGTTCCACAGAGTTTGCACTGCGATCTACAACCAATAACAGCAAAAGACAGTGAGGAACTAACAACGTACAACAATAATAACTCCGTCTTTCTTCATCTTCAGTTTTGCCTCAACCTTCTCAAACATGCCAACTCTACTTTTTCTTCCCCCCTCGTGACTTAAATGGATTTGGGAGGTGTGAGCAAGCACAAATAACACTAATGTAAACAAAGAATGTGATATTTAGCATAACGATCCTACATTTAAAATCTCTATTTACCAAAATCTTTGTTTCTCACCGGTTTATAATCCAGTTCTGTCTGTTCTTTCAACATGACGCGTAGTGACTCCACCCACTCCCGTTCACACACAGAGTTTTCTTGGCTTCCAAACACATAAAGGTCATGAGGGATGGTGACCGTCATCTCGTCTAGAGTCTTCCCGAGGCCACGACACAGCACCCATGAGGCCACAGACTTAGGCGAAGGCACTGAGCCTACAGACAAAGACCAAAACTCTCACCAAAAACACAAATGTGATACTCTGGAAATAGCTAAAGACACTAAAGACACGAAAAATAATATGTGTCTAACCCATATTCCAGGTGCCTATGAAGATGGAGATCATGTCGGGCTCATCTTGGTTGGAATGTTTGTTTTTCATCAGCTGCAGCAGCTGGCAAAATGCCTCCCGCTTCTGAAACACACACACATCAGTGAGTGGAAGTTGCCACAAAAGAGCACCTTGTTTTTTAGTAGCAGCACTTAAAAGCCGACTAACAATCAGTGTGTGTATGTGCGCTTTCATTAAACCTTTAAACAGTTTATTTCTCAACGGCTCTCTTATTTACAGCGCTGTGGGCGCACAACTCTTTTTGGTATTTTCCATCACATTTTCTTCATTAAAAAGAAATATCTAAGGAGAAGTCTCAGTGGAAACTGAACTCATGGAAGAGGTTTGTGTTTGTCTGTGCCACAAAACTTGGCCCTATTAGTGTCCTTTGTCTGATTATGAATATACAAATAAAAGGGAAATGTGAGACTATTTCTTTGTCAGTTTGAATATGAATATATACCACTGTAATGTTTGCAGGTACGCGTTTGTATGTTTGAATAACTGTAAAAGTTTGTGCTTTCTTACATCTACAAGTGTATGTTTGAGGAAGTGTGTGTGTGAGCGTGTCAGTGTGTGAGTGTGCAGACCTTGGCACTAGCAAAGATGAAGTCTTTCCTCTGGCTCTTGTCCTTCTCCTTCTCAAAAACAATGCCTAGCTTATTCTGTACCCGCTGAGACTTGATCAGCTGACGGACTGAGACAGACAGACAGGAAACAGAAGGTCAGAGACAGGGAGACAGAGAAAGACAAGGAGGGAAAGCAAAGGTCAAGGAATAGATTGAGAGGGTTAAATAAGGTTGAAGTTAAAGACAAAAGACACATAAATTCATGTAATCTCTTGCCCTGGAGTCCAGAGACATTTAAACTGTTTTCATGGTGGGATGCAGCTTGCACCTCGCTCAAAATACAGACCACCTCTGATAACATCATAAAAAGTACTGTACTTTTATGACATAAAACACTAACCATCAGGTAAAAGAGTAGAGGTGCTATTTCACAAAGAAGATGCCGTATATTTAATGAATGGGGCTATTATTTAGGCTACAAACTGAAATGATCACAAGACGAGATGCGT
This sequence comes from Oplegnathus fasciatus, assembly GCA_003416845.1. Taxonomy (NCBI): domain Eukaryota; kingdom Metazoa; phylum Chordata; class Actinopteri; order Centrarchiformes; family Oplegnathidae; genus Oplegnathus; species Oplegnathus fasciatus. The sequence continues at coordinate 71,634 of NTHP01000435.1, read as the reverse complement.
CTCTGTTAAACAGATTTCTGCTCAATAATGTCCTGGGGGAAATAGTGATTACTCATCACACAGTTCAGAAAATACTGGGGTTATTGTGTATGAAGGGTTTGTGTAATTCTCACTTTTGTCATGTGTGAAGGTGGTCCAGTCCTCTTGGCTGTCCTTCACCTTCTTCATCACTACCAGTCGTCCTCCCTCCACGTCCACAGACAGAGTATACTTCTGACTCTTTCCTATCTTTGTCAGCTCTGCCAGGTAAACATCCAGCTTTACCTGAAGAGGAGCAGAGGAAGAGGATTAAAACACACACACATTCACAGAAACTGGGGGTGCTTGTAGTGCATATATAAAAGTTTATGTGTCTACTGAGGGCTCTACTTTCAAATCACATCAAAATCTTCACACCACCAGGGGTCTCCAAAGTGAAAGTAGTGGACTCACCACCACTCTCTCCCTGTATTGTTATCACATACAAAACAAGCTTTCTGCTTCTATGGCATTAACAGAGTGTGAAATCTAAGTCAGTGATATGCAGCCAGCAAGGTTAGAAATCTAAAAGCAAAGACCAGGAGTTTTGATGACCACACACAATGTCCTTATTCTCTCGACTGTAGTTTAAGAAGGCAGTTCACAAATTTCTGTTTATCACATACTTGAGAAATGTCTTGACAGTTCAGTGACAAAGCGGGTATTTTGTGTTTGAATCCATACGACTTGCTCTGAGAAACATAAAACTATTATTACTCAGAATAAAATGGAAACCAGAGGACATGAATTGATTGTGACTCTGAGCCATATCATGTAAAACCTCAATGGGATCTGTTTGTTTGTCAGCGGGCAGATCAGGTGCCACATCTTAAACCTCATCTCCTCATCGTAACAACATTTCTGTTCCTGTGCAACAGGAAGCTGCTGAAAGGAGGTCACCACAAAGGATGCAGACATGGCTGACAGCTAATATTTCACATTGTTCATCTCTTCTTCCTTCTCCGTCTCAAACTTTTCCTCACTTGTTCCCACTGATAATTATCCCTCTACTTTTTTTCTCTTTACCTCTTCCCCCCGTTCTCCGAATCTCTTACCATTATTCAGATTTTTTCCTTTTTTTTCTCTCTCTCCCACTCCTCAACACAGCCTCCTTCTGATGTCTATAAGTTATGTTGTCTGCACATTTATTTTCAAAATAAAACAACTACAATCTTATAACCAATATACAAAATTTCAGTTATACACACATATTTACATACTCGTTGAATGTGGGAGAGCCAAACATGATAAATACTCTGACAAAGCCACTGATAATATAACAGGAAGTGCATTACAATCATTCCTTTGGTCTTACATCAGCTCTGCTGACAAACCTCCTGCAGCGTGTTGAGGAAAATATGACTTCACAGGTTGTTTTACTGTAGGTTCAGTCTGTCCTCTGTGAAACTAAAACCACAATTCCTTGATCTCACAGATCTCAGGTTTGCCTTTAGACCAAAATCTACACGATTAAAATTATCTTTCCGAGCTTCCTATTCCTGTTATAAAATAGGAAATATGAAAGGTTTAAGATTTTGATTATAAGATGCATATCTAAATTGATAATAGAGTAGAGCAGAGCTTGAATGTTCCACAGGGGCAATTTGGCTTTGAGACAATTGAGCGTCTTAATATATATGGGTTCACTCTAATTTCTAAAATGCAGATATTTCTCACGTCCCTGATTACATGAAGGGTAAAAAAATACTTTTGAGTTGATGCACTTCCTGGAAATGCCAGAAGCTAGGAACAGATGACGTCATCGACTACTGCCTTAATACTGACCTCACATCACCCTGCAGAGAGACAACCACTAATAAAATGTGTATGGGGGTGGTGGTGGTGGTGGTGGTGGTGGTGGGTGTGTGTATGTGTGTGTGTGTGTGTGTGTGTGTGTGTGTGTGTGTGTGTGTGTCGGAGGGTTTCAGTTTGAATAATTGAGGCTCAGGAGCTTCACGTTTTCAGGATGCGATGCACGTAAATGTTCATATTTTCATACTGTACACACACACACACACACACACACACACACACACACACACACACAGTGCAAAAACAAAAGTGAGAATGATCTCTGATCTCTCTCCCCGCATGGGAGAATTATTCTACTGTTCTCTGTTTAATGACTTGCCTTGGGATAGCAACTGTGTCGAGGAGATAAAGTGATCTAACTATTACTGTATGTAGAGTATGATACTGAACACTGGATAATATCATTAACAAAAGGCAGACCCTTGTGTTTCATATTGTACAAACTGGCTTGTAAAATAAGACATGGTCCAGGTCGATTCCATTTAGTTACACTCATTAAATCTTAAAAACTGTTTATTTGTGATTTATTGCATGCTCTCTAAATAACAACTCCAAGTTTTTGTCTTGGAATAAAATGTATCTTCATGCTGTGCAGCAGCTAAAACTAGAGGTCCTTGTGATGTCCAAGTAGCTTCATGCAGACAGGTGCATATAGTGTACCCAGGGGTAACAGTTAGCTTCTATCTAACCTATAGCTTTCTACAACAGACAACCTACAACTTACCTATAACATTATGACTAATATGATTATGAAGACTGTATCAGTACAACACGAATAGGAGTTTCTTTGAAATAATGCCACTGTTGCGTCACTGACCATGGTAAGGAAGATGCCAAACTCTGGGTTCATATCCACATTGTCTCCATCAGTGAAGACAAAGTTTTTGCGACGTTCCTTCTTGCAGGTGAGAACTATCGCGATCTGCTGGGCCGCCACCGACAAAACTGGGAGGTCAATGCGATTGAATTCGTCAAAACAGCCCCACGAACCAGACTGAGCCAGACCTGGAAATCAGATGGATATTCAAGCTGTGGACAAAACTTTTTGCCTTTTTAGGGCTTATCCCTATACTTTTTCTGGTGCCGCTTTATTTGACAATAACATAATAGCACCAATTTGCTTTGTGACTCTTACCTTTGAATATTCTTCCTAAGCCTCTGAAGTCCATCTGGTCAGAACAGTTGAAGACCACAACATACTTTCCCAGACAGCGGCCCATGTCTTTTGTGGTCTCTGTCTTACCTTGTAACAAAAGGCAGATTTGTCACATCCTAAAATGAGGTGCAACATTTTCTATGCTGAAAGAAAAAAATTATTCTCCAACCAAAACACCTACTAAAATTATCTCTTTAAAGAAGTGGTTCTCAACCTTTTTGGTTTGTGACCCCTTAAAATGAAGCAGTGTCGACTTGTGACCCCTCTTCACAGCCTGAATACAGTATGTCTAAGAGCTCCACCAAAGAGGGATCCTTTTGATAATTGTCTGAATTATCTGACTGTCTGATTGGAGTCTGAAAAGGTAAAACTAAAAAAGGTTAGACCGAATGTAGAAAAAAATGTGTAGCAAAGGCAATATTTTTTCTTCTTTCCTATCCCATTAATCATTTCACAACACTTGAGATTTAATTTGGAACCCCTCGGAGGTCCAGAGGTCCAGACCCTCAGGTTAGGAATGAATATAGAAACTGCTATAATCTACCAGGGGACAAGACCACAGATAAAGAGATGCAGTGAATGTATTTTTTTGTCACCGTTCCATGTTCTTGATGCCATTTCACTACTGCCACATTAATGACATGCTGTTCCCAAGTGTTCACTTCCATCATCTATCAACCAGGGGCCATATTCACAAACATTCTGAGAGTACTCCCAGAGAGCTCCTAACTTAGCCTAAAAATTTCTAGCAAGGAGTCCGAGCTTAGAAGCGATTTAGGAAAATTCTCAGAGCAACTCTGAGCAAGGAAGGCACAGAAACTTTTACCTTAGTGAGGAGGTGTGGTTGACCCCGTTGCTAGGTATGACGCATTCCTTTAAAAGGTGTGATTGGTTGATCAAAAAAAGAAATACAGATGCACTCTTAGTGATAATGGGCACAGAGCGGGCAGTGAAATTGATAGTTGATAGTTGTTATATTTATTTGCTTATGTTTATTTACCATGCTGGTAATTTTAGTACTTAATCTATATAATATTAACTGGGGGAAAATGGCTCAGCTTTCATCAGTTGTGATCGCTGCAGTCTTATAAGTATCGGCGTTGGTTGGCACGTAAATCTACCATAAACCAGCGAAAGTCAGAAACTGGACAGAGGAACTTTATATTATATATTATTTGACGAGCGTAAAACCATTTTAAGAGGGAAATTCGGCCCTGGTGTTACAGCACAAGCCAAGAGGAAGGTGGGAGAAGAGCGCAGCAGATTAACGCCTCATTCCCTCTGGTTGTGCGCACTAGTGAGGAGTGCGTAAAGCGGTGGTATGTGTTGCAGTCTAAAGCGAGAGGGATGTCAAATGGGAAGGCTGCCAAATATCAAAATAAATTAGTGTAAATACGTAAATGAATTAGTTGTGATCACTTTCATTTCTGGCGTTATTGCGTTGGGTGGGAGATGTGAGCGCATCTCTAATGAGATCGACCACAAACATGACCCCTGCACGATCTAATCTGTAGCGTTTCATTAACTCACTGTCATTCAGCGTTTGGAGAATATTTTTCCTACATTTTTGTCTTTCCACCATTTTCTCCTCTCCTTAAGAAACTCTTAAGCCTCTTAAAAGTCCTCCTCCCTGCTCCTAACAGTTTTTCACCTTAGGAGCTCTCTTAAGGGCTAAGATGCTTTGTGAATAACTTTTATCTTTACCAGGATCTAGTCTTAACTTTAAGGGGAAATTCTTAGAAAACGTCATAATTCTGAGAATTTTCTTAGAATTTCGTCACTAAGAGCAACTCTTAGTACTAGGAAGCTTTATGAATACGGCCCCAGTACTCTACTAGCGTCGTGTTTGTGGTCCTGCTAAACAAAGTTTCCTCGTTGGATAAAATCAGTATTTCATAAACACATTGTTCCTCAAGGTAAAACCTTTAGGCCTCAGTCTTACAGTACCTGTTCCTGCAGGACCAGCAGGGGCTCCACCCATACTCATACCGAGAGCCTGGGCTAGGGTGATGTAACACCTGACCAAACATAGACAGGAAGACAGTTACATTTCATAGGCATAATATGGTTAAGAATTTGGTTCCTCACAAAGCAGTCTTCATTTCCCCTCACATTCAATTCATCACACAATAAAACTAATATGATATGATTCTCCACAAGGAGGTTGGAGGTCAGGCACAGCTAGAGAACGCAACCCCTGAAGCTGGTGGGGATTGAGTGTCTTGCCTAAAGGACACTTCAGCAGAGTGGATGACTGACACCGGGACCTGACCCAGGCCTTCTAGCTAAACACTGTTCTTCTGGCTGGCCTATAGTCAAAAATTATGGTGAAACTGCGCTTGCAACAAATTTTGTGTCCTTCAGAGAATGTAGACCAAATCAGACGACTGCTATTATAAAGAGTCTCCAAAACTGATTCTTTTCCAGTCATCATGGTCCCTTTTGCTTCTATGTGATACCAGTTCCACCACTTTTCAGACCCGATGCAGTGGCAGAGAGGAATAAGGACAGAGAATGTGACAGTAAAGACATTGAGTGATAGAAAGGAAAGCAGCAAAGCAAATACTAACTAAATAGAAGGAAAAATATAGTGTTTCAGGCAGGGAAAGAAGGCAGTGAGAAAATCAGGACTGTCTTGGTGCCTTCGGCCATTAAGGCCCAGCACGCCACTTCTTTGGGGAGCTGCTGTCTGATGTCTGCTGGTAGCTCCCTCCCTGCTGCTGTCTCTTCTCATCTCTTTCTCATTGTCTCTCATCTTTTTTCCTCTCTGTCTCTTCTCATATTTCTCTCTCTGTGTCTGCAGGTCTGACACTGGCTGTTGGTGGACTTCTGCCTACCTCCCTCTATCTGATTCTCTTCCTCTCTCTCTCCCTCCCTCTCAGTCATATCTTATGTCAGTGACAGAGGTGATGTGCAAGAGTGCCTACTCTTCCTCTCTAATTTCTTCTCTTCCCAATTCCACTGCCCCCTCTCTCCGTCTCTCTTCTCCCTAAGTCCAGTCATTAGTCAGCCATAGAAACTGTAACCCATTAAATATGAATTGATGTTATAGTGAATATTTCTATTACATTGCAGCCCCCTCAAATCCACCATCAGAGTGGTGTGCATACTGAAGCCCTTAGTTGGAACCATTACAACCATGATATAACATACACACTGTCTGACAGTGTTTAGATCTGTGGGCTACTTTTTGAAAATGCTAAAAATATTCATGTGTGTGTCTGTTTTTCATGTAAAAGTACTCACTACTCAGTCAAACTAAAAGAACATTCTTATCTTTTTAATTCTGCCTTTATAAGAGTGTGTATGTGTATGCCTTCATGGATGGCACTCTACCTGTCAGTCAACGGCGTAATGACAAGCCTTTCAGTACAGCCCAAGAATTCATTCTGGTAGACAAAGCCCACGTCTGTGATGTTGATGATCATCTTGTCCGAGTCCTCGTTGAAGTAGAAACGACACTGCTTCAGCCACTCAAAGTCGTTGGGGCTTTTGATGTGGAGCCGGCACTGGAGGGAGAAAGGGTAAGGATAATGATTGAGGAGGAGGGACAGAAAGAAGACAATGGAAGAGGGATGGAGAGGAGAGCGACAGGGGGGGAGAGAAGGTGAGCAAGATAAAAGGATAGAGAGAAAGGGGAGAGAGAAGATGGCAAGTGAAGAGTAGGAAATCGAAGGGCACCAGTCAGGAGACGATGTGAGATAAAAGCAGGAAGAAAGAAGGAAGGAGGGGTGGAAAGGCAGGATGTAAGAGGGGGCATGAGGTGACAGGAAGGTTACATTAAAAAGGTGAGAAAAAAGAGGTGAGAGGCCATGAGATGAAAAAGAGGTGGAAGGAAGGTAAAGGAGAAGGATGGCAGGAAAGAGGCAAGTTAAGATGGGTAAAATGAGTATATGAAGTACAGTGAAAAGAGGCGGCAGAATAAGGAGGGCAACAAGTTGAGAGATGAAATACAGAGATAAAAGGCGTAAGGAGGGAAAGGAAGACGGGATAGAAGAGGGGCAACAGTTAGGAGATATAGAAGAGGGAAGGGAGGTGAAGAGGACAGCAAAAAGATGTTTGGAAAAAAAGATTTGTGGGAGAGAGAGAAGACGGGAGCAGAATAAATGAACACAGGTACGAGGGGATTAAATAATAATGATAATAAAAACAAGTTCATATAAAGTTACTTCACTCCTGTTCTATTCACCTTGGAGACCAGCCAGGTAATTTACTGTGCCTGGAGGGGAGACTTCAAAGACAGTCCTTTCTCTAGGTCTAAATATCACTTGACTGCCAATGAAAATGCTTTGAAGACTATTGTCAGATAGAATTGACTTTTTGCAGCAAACACCATTTGGTATTCTGCCACTCCAACCCGAGGGTATCTGAATCTCAAATGCAGTTTTACAAAAGGATAGCTATCTTAGGCAGGGGATTCTGATTAAATAAAAATGAACAGAAATTGTAAAGGGTTTGTTTGTATGGTCCAATATACAGTACTTCAGTAAACTAAGCCGTCATACAAAAGGTTACTATAGTAAATGACCAACAACATACTCACCAGGTCATCAAATATGTCCCTCTGGTGGACATGGATGGTGATGAGGGTCTCGTACTTGGTCCTCTCCACAGCCCCCAGGTCCCTTGTGGTCATGTCAATCAGTGTGTTGAGCAGATCCAGGAAGAGCTGGTTGGTTTTGGCCATAATGCGGCGATCATATCGGGCATTAGTCAGAGCCTCCTCAGAGTCCCTTGTCCATATCATCTGAATACCTAGCAAGCCCACCTGGAGCCAGGACAAGGATATTTCTAATCTCATCATTGTGTCAAATGTACTGAAAAACGTCAAATTGTACTCATTGCTTTGTTAAGCAATCCATAACAACGTTATTACTTTTAATACTTCCCCAAATACAAAATCAAAGCTGAGAATGAAAAATGATCTTGGAAAGGTCACAGAATATCTCAGGAATCAAAGTACAAGATTGTTTTACGGTGTTCTACGGAATCACACAGAAATTATAATTTGCCAAATTCATAATGTTGGTCTAGTTTATATAATAGGAAAAAAACATAGTAATATGTTTTCTTCTCAGTACGCAGTCCTTGGCCGTCGATCACAGAGAGTAATAGTACAGTATGAAATATTAGTGGATTAGTTCGTTGAATCCATGAATGATCTACCTGAGCAGGGAAGGTGTTGAGGAAGTCGATGAGCTGGAAGCCAGAGTCCTGGATGGTCAGGGCAGCCTGTCGGATCACTAGGTGCAAAGACCTCTGGGATTCCTTCAGCAGAGCGTTGAGCCAAACCTCTACATTCCCCTCTGCTGTGACAGGACGCTCCAGCTCCACAGTCTCCCCTTCACGTGATGATACAGCCAGAATACGGTCGTATACCTGAGGAAGATGGCACGTTTTATTGATTAGAATCAGAGATTGATTATTCTATTTCACTTGTGAAGTAAGGAAAAGAATATGTGATGGAGCATGTATATATTCTTCTCTTCTAGGCTATTCTATTAGTACTATTCAATTTTGTGGGCTTGCATTGTATTTTATTCTGCCCTTTGCAATCGTTTTTTTCCAGACCTTCATAAAAAAGGTCTGTTCAGAGGGAGCTCCATGAAAAATTCACCTTGTCATGGAATCGGACACATTTGATGTTGTCGAAGACGTTGAGAAGGTGGGCCTGGATGGTGTGGGAGTCAGAGGCCTGGCCCAGGATCTCCAGTAGGGCAGGGTCAGAGACAAAGAAGAAACGAGGAAACAGCAGACGCTTCTTCTCCAAATAGCTGTTTGACAACATAATTTAAAAAAAATGTGTTTAACCCACAACAGTCTGGTTTGTTGTGTTTTCAAATACAAGTTGCTTTGAGGCAGACACATGTACAACAGTTGGCAGCAAAACACTAAAAATAAACCTCTTAACAAATTAATACATTTCGTAACGGTGTTGCAGTGCCCTCTCCTCCTTTAGAATAATGCTTGAACTATTTGCACTTCAAGCCTTTATACTGTTTTGAGGTGTGATTAGGATTTTATTCCTTGGTACTCACCCTGTAAGTGACTTCTGGCAGATCTCCAGCTGTTCGAGGAGGTGAGGAAGCAGCTGTCCCATGGTCTCATCTCCCACACATGACTGAACGACATTGGGCATCTCGTGGGCTCGCATCATGATCTTCACCCATGATTTGTCAATGTTAGAGAAACGCTTTGCTTCCTAAAAGAGGTTGAATCAATTATTTATCTTATCAGAGGTTGTACTATACAAAAAAAGTCAAGTTTAAATGCAAAAAAAGCTTTTTTGTTTGTTTTAAACACTACTGTGAATTATCAGTGATTTGTTTTTGTTTTTAAAGAGGCCATGAACTGCTAAAGTTGACACTAATACCTTAAATTACACAGGTTCATCAAGGACAACATTTGCAGTAATTAGGTAGGCGTGTGTAATATATGCTCCCTATAAACAAAATTCCTAATCACAAATAAGTGATCTCTGATCAAATAATATAATATTGAAAGTGTAAATGTTTTTGTGTTTTAGCCTGATAAACATGTCATTTCAATTATCCCTCCAAATTAAAGAATCAAATATGACTAATTCACTGTGATGTAATCTACCTTAGGTAGCTGTTTAGCGATATCTCCACCCACAAACACAGCCTCCAGGTAGATCCAGAGGTTCTGGACGGTCATCCAGTTTTCTATGATATCAGTGGTGTTGGAAAGATTCTGAACCCACTTCTGAATCTGGGCTTTAAATGGGGTATTGTACCTGGGAAATAAGTTACATTAGCAAGTAAGTCTTACATTATACCACACACAGTGACAGCTAGTATGGTTGCTATGAAGTCTACAAGTCAATCAAAATGAATTCCCACATTGTGGGGGCAGAACAAGCACCCCACAGAAAGTGTTCTGATGCATTTTGTTTTAATTGCAATCATCAAAATCCTAATACTGAGGATTATGAGACTGAACACTGACACACCTGTTGCTCATAAGAGACCCCAAAATCATCAGGCTGTCCTCCATGCTGGTAATGATCTCTGATGTGCTGTCTCCTCTCAGTAGCAGTTCTCCACGGGTCTTAAAGTTGGCAAATGTAAAAGTCTTGTTGTCCCACTCAGCGATCACCTGTTTCAGCTTCTGCTCAATGTCCCGCTCTTTCACCGCACTGATACAGATATCCTGCATAAGAACCCCCAAATTTGTTAAAACATTAGCAATACCAATGGTAGTGGAAAGAAAAATATAAATAAGAAAATATTTTCATTATCCCAGAGAAGAAAGGGAATTAATTTTATTTACATCATCACCATTATTGTCAGTATTTTTTTGAAGTTCCAAATATTTTGACTAAATAAATCAAAACATAAAAACAAGCTCTCTCCGTAAAGACATCTGCTAGATCAGAGCAAAACCATTATATGAAAATGATGTTAGAGCTCAAACACATGTACTTGGTGTCAAGATTAATGCTCACTGTATTGTTAGAATGATATAAAGGCATATTGCAACTCTGTTACATTACATCAAAAACAACTGAAAGGAACAGAAATGATATTTCCTAATTTTGGCATTAGAGTCAACTGAATGGGATATGTATCAATAACTAATGAAGAAATTCTAAATTCAATATGAAAATGCATCAAACTTGTCTGTTTCATTGGGGATAAATTCCAATATCATCCATGCATTTGACCAGTGAAAACATTTAAAGCCATCATTTTATTGGTCAGCCACTATATGCTGTAAAAAAATAAATGCACTTTTTATATTTCTCTTGGCCCGCATAGCCTACTATTCATTCTTACCTCAATCTCCTCTTTATACTTGAGCAGAGGAGCCTCCATAATGTTGCGTAGTTTGAATGTATCCGTTTCCACCTCAAAGGTATGCCCAGTCACCTTGGCACAAAACCAGATAGATTTGTTGGCTGAAGTGTGGAAATTAGAGTGTCTATTCATACTTAACATCAAGACAACAGCTATTATTATTATTATCACAGAGGTTTGACAGTAGGTGTCGATGATGGCTCTCTTTTAAGGGAAAATAACTAGTAACTGCAGTGGTATGTTGGTCGCCTTGTTTCACTGACCTCAGTAATTCTCTTCCAGTGGCGAGTCATCATAGCCTTGTTAGTCATGAGTTCCAGCAGGGGGCAGCACTCACTGAACTCATCAATTGTTTTCTTCAGGTCCAGGAAAGCCTGCCACTCCTTCAGAGCACGAGGAAGCTTGCGACACCTGGTAGTTAAAGGATACAATAGTCAAACTCATAGCTGATACCCGTCTTCCAACCTGGAGATTAATTTTGCACAAAACAAAGTCCAAAAGGTGTCCTTTTGAGACACACATGCACCAGAACTTTCGTCCAGTTACACAGTGTACCCAGCCCAAAGTAACACTTCTAAAACTGACAGACAGCATTTCTGCCAGAGGAAAGAATTGTCCTTTCTTCTTCAACTGTTACATCAGCACATATTCCCCTTGTGACTGCTTACAACCTTCAACTAGTTTCACACCGTCAGGAAAACACCAAAGTGGAGTCATATTAAAAACTACTTTTTCCTCTAGATGGAACACCATCAACTTATATTCTAAGAGCCTCTCTCCCCTTCAATTTCCCTTTGACACGTGCACAATGAATAAACCCTTGTAGAGGACAGAGTGAGTAGATAAACGTGGATGGAAATGGTGTCATTGAAATCCTTCAGAGCATTCATGCAGAAAAAGCATTTTATAGGATAATCCCAAGGGAAAGACTTTGCATCAGGCCGGGAAAGGTGTGATGCTGAGGGGAAGGACAGACTAATGAAAATCATTTCATTGCCCTTGTTTTTCATTTTCCTTTTTTTCTTCAAATTTGATGGTCACTCACTTCCTATGGCAACATGACAGCCTGCTATCTATGTGTGAAAACCACTTTTTCAGTTTTATCAATAAAACACCTTATCGACTGAGTTCTGTTTAGTGCAGTTTTGTTTGTTTCAGTTCAGTAGAGGGTGTATGATATTTCCTGAAGTGTCTCCTGTCCCTTTCACTTCCAGTTTAGCTCAGGTCAGCACAACTTAGGTTAAAACTGTTAAATATTGATCGGTTAAATGTATTTAAAGGAAGAAGAGTTTTCATGAAGAACACAACAAAGTTAACAAAAGTTATGTTTACAGTCAGTGTTACTCACCAAAACGTGTTGTGTGTTGTGTGAGATCTAACAAACAGGTTGAATGTATTTCCTTCCTCATATGGATTTTTTTTAATGTATTTTAAATCCAGCACTGTTTACATCCATGTTTACTAGCCTTGCCTGTCTTTGCTGGCGCACTGCAGCATATCTTAGCCTGTTACCACCACCTGTTGATCAGTGGAGTACTGTCACCAGCATGCATGCGCATGCAGAAGATTAACAAAACGAGAACCCACTCACAGTAAAAACAGCTCCGTAGCACTAGAGGTCCAAAACTCCACGGGAAACCCTTACATGGAATATTAAGATTAATGTCACAGTAAATAAATGGTCTAACCTCGTCTGAAAGTCCAGCAGCTCATTATTTATCTTCTCGATGTGAATGTCAGCCCACAGGATATCATAGTAACCATTGACTGTTTCGATGACACTGTTGTAAAGGCCATACAACTTCTGCAGCAGAGCCAGCTGCTTCCTAATCTCCAACAGCTGGGGATGCTCGGTAACTGGAAGTCCAAATAGCTCCTCTCCACCTGTGTAAGTGATGTACTTCCTGAACAGGTTGTCAAATCGATTCTAAAGAGGAGAAGAATGGCAACAAAATATCCCAAATCAGTAAAGTACTATGTGTTGCTATATGTGATATAGCAATATGTGATGCTCCGTATATACATTTTACACACAGTGAAAAAAGCAAGTGCGGTTATATCACTTGCAATAACTAGGATAAAAAGATGAAAAAACATAAAATGGCAAAAAACAAACAAACAAACAAACAAACAAAAAAACGTATTTGAACGTAAATATCATGTAACTGGCTATGTGGGGAACCAGGTCAATTTCCACACTCAAATTACAAACACACTGATAACACTCGTTGGTAACAAACCTGGAACATGATGAGTCTGTCACTGGCATCCTGAGGAGCTAGCCCCACCACCATGGGGCCATCCTGAAGCAGAGAGGAAAAAGTAATAAAAGAAGTAGTTTAAAAACCCCTATATTCTGTATTTATACTGTGTACAGATCAGTTGAACCACAGTGTGTATGTGGACTACACTGCTTAGACGCTGAATGCACATGAATCACTTCTGCTGGCAGCCATGAGTTTATTTTATTTATCAACTGTTGATATTCTGTTTGTAAATTCATTATTTAATAAACCAGGTTATGATTGTGTAGTCTTATAAAGTGTAAAAATTGTATTAGCCAAAACGTTTTGGGGAAAGTAGAAATTATGTTAATATCTCACATCAAAACTGTTCCTACCCGACGCATTTTTTCAGCCTCACATGTGACTGAATGGAAATTATACTGATAGCATAATTAAAATGTGTCTGTTGCTGAAAGACAACAGACTCTCCTCCTCTCCCTGACTTATTATTATCTATGATACAGATTAAAAGGAGAATAAGAAATCATGCAAAGAATCTTTCTAATCAATGAAGAAAGTTGCATATGGTTCTTTTGCTAATCAGGCCTACAGTTAACACAGATCCAATCATTTTTACTAGAGGGTGAGTCAGAAAAACAAAATCTAAAGCTTGGGAGTAAACTCTTAAGTGGGTTCTGTGATTTGTCTGTCCATTTTGGTACAGTATAAAACTGAGGTGTTGAGATGCAGTGTCAATCCGATCAGCTGCAGCATCCAGTCACAACAGATTTCCAACAAAGGGATGTGTTGGTCTGGTAAAAGACTTCAGCGAAGGCTGGTCTTGTGTATCCTCGCTCATGTCTCCTCAGAGATCCCTCCTCATTCCTCGCTCATTAGAGCAGAAATAAGAGCACTGGAATGATGGCGGACTGGAAAGACCAAGCAAGGATCGAGATGCAAGGAATGATCAAATAAGGGAATTGGTGTGTACCTTATGTCAGCTGTTACCAAGCAAAGTCTTAATCAAGCCATGTTAATTATCCATCCATTAACTACACCCACTTATCCTTTGAATTATCGCTGATCCCAGCTGACATTGGGCGAGAGGGTGGTTTACATTCTGGACAGGTCGCCAGTCAATCACAGGGCTGACACAATATTAATTATGTGCTGTAATTAAAATAAATGATTCATAGGATGGGAAGTTAGCACAATAATGTAGCTTGCTGCAAGGGCTGTCTGAGCCTTTGAGTGTTGGGCATGTGCACTTGTGTCTTGCAATTTCTGTCTCTTTTTTCCTTTACCTTCCCATAATCCTGGTAAAAGTGCTGACAGTCTTCCAGGAAGGTCTCCACATTGCTAACCAGCTCTCCTCTGAAATTGGGCTGCAGGGCCACGAGCTCGTTCTGTACCTCAGTGCTGCGGGACAGCAGCTTCTCCCAGGTGTAACGCAGCGTGTCCACCTTATCGGCCTCCTCTTTTGCCACTGACAGCTCATATTTATGAAGCATGGCATAGGACTCCTGTGAGGAGGAAAAAAGAAGTCTTTCACTTGAGATTTACAAATAATGGCAAATCATACATACATAATCATTTTGGATAGATAAGATAAGATACACTTTTATTGGCTGATAGTGAATTAATCAAACATTGCCTAAGACACGAGTTTCAGTTCCTGTAATTCTTCTGCACTGCCATTGAGCTTCTGCTACAGGACTGCTTTCACAAACACTACTCAAATGCTTTGCGTTCATATATACTACAGTAACCTTCATGTATGCACAGTAACCTTCATGTGTTCACTATTGAAAACCATTCTCACTAAATACATTACTGAAATGCTCTAATGTACATTTGAAAGCATCTAGTTCCTTTCCAACTTTGTGCATTTATGTGTGTATGGAAAGGAGTTCAGTACCTCTATGGGACCAACTTGAAAATCAATAGATATTTGGTGCTCTCTGATCTCCTTGAGTGCTGTCATGGCGATGCGAATGTCATCCAGGTCTTTGATCTGCCGATTCAGTTTCTTTCCCGCTTCATCAACAAAAGCAAAGATTTGCTCCATCTCTGAGCGATATTTCCGGTTACAGTACAGTCCGTAGTCCACCATCCAGTTCTTGGTTTCAGCAGTGAGGGACATCTT
The DNA here is from genome assembly GCA_003416845.1 of Oplegnathus fasciatus. Lineage (NCBI taxonomy): Eukaryota > Metazoa > Chordata > Actinopteri > Centrarchiformes > Oplegnathidae > Oplegnathus > Oplegnathus fasciatus. Next base: position 56,457 of record NTHP01000435.1, on the reverse strand, counting down.
CAGGTCCGCTGGTACAAACAAATACAGGTGAGCATGCAGCGGCTGGAAGTCAATTCTATATTTCATGTTGGTGTGAAGTTTTCTTCAGACTCATTATCAGACCAAGGTAGTGATGATGCTATATGGCAGCTAGTAACTGTTCCAGCAAGTAATTGCAACTCAATCTAACCTGTGAATAGAGCCAAAGCTCCTACAGTAATGTACTCTGGTTCAGAGTTTATTTCCAGCTCCAGATCTCGGTAGAAAAGAATCTGGCTCTCAAACTCTGATAGCAAGGGACTGCCCTGGGTGAATCTGTAAAAAAAAAAAAAAAA
>NTHP01000435.1:10445-50957 GCA_003416845.1 Oplegnathus fasciatus | reverse complement strand
TAATTATTCAAAGTCTACAGTACTTGGGACCCCTTCTCACACACTGCATAAGCAAATCCACCAAAAAATTTCACATATTTTAACGAGCTTGAAGACGTGCAATTATCCATTATTTCACTGGGAAAAAGGAAATGAAAAGGAGAAAAGTAAAAAATAAATAATGGCTTTTGAAGCACAACTATGTTTTTTTCTTCTTTCCCCTCCTGTATGTTTGAAAAGGAATAACAAAAAGTTCATTTCTCCCAAAGTTATTAATTTCTTTGAGACAGAAGTTAAGAAATCGTACATTTCCACTACATAGAGTGAGTTGTGGTGCACCTCCATTATTTAACCACGTCCACCACTGAATCTGAATGTATCACTCTTCTGCCATGAAACGATGAAGTTACTAATTTACACCACCTGGTGCAGGAGTGGTAAAACAGCTCTGCTGTCACAGATACTTATTATAAGCAGTTTGACAGCAGTCAAAGATAAAGTTTCAAATGCGTGTTATATTGTATATTACCACATATATGAGCAACCCAGCCTATGTTAACCTTACCTTACCTGACCTTAGTTATGATATTATGTGAGTATTTACTTAAGTTAGCAGCGAGGAGGTCTGGCTCTCCTTCATGTTTCTTTTTTTCTTCCTTCTTCTTGAGCACAGTCCAATTATAGTCGGTGTAAATGAGTTCCTATCCATCAGGCTAGCTAAAAACATTTCCATTTTGACATTACACCCACAAAAAGTTCGGAGAATCGATTCAGTTCAATGACAGCAATGAGCAAGTGCTCGAGGTCCACTTTAAAATGGAAGGTGACGGTTCAGAAGGGTCATTAATTATCTTTAGATAAACCAAACAGTAACAGGGGCTGTAGGCTACTCAACACCTGTGAGGGGAGGGCTTGGCTAACGGGCCCCACTCACGCAAGACGTCTGCGTTTGACATCAGCCCGCACCCCAACTTCCAGTCAGAAAGACTGACACAAACCTAAAGTTAAATATTTGAACAGTAGTCTACATATAATAATATAATAACCATGACTTCTTTTTGCAGATTAAATCTCGGTATCACTGTAAAGCATATTATAGCTTTTAATACGTGGAACCCTAAAATGTTCTGTATTCATGCATTCATAAAATTATTAGACATTATTAAATATATATACGCATATTAATTGCAATTCAGATCTTGGACAGTTATTTTTAAAGTTGTTAGAATTATATTAATCATAAATGTATTAATACCACCTCCAAAAAATAAATAAACAAATAACATGCAGGATATGGGCTATAGCTATGGGCTATATAAATGCAACTTGAATTATACCATATACAACATCTTACCTTAGCTACATGCGGCATGGCCAGCTGTTCAAAAGCACTCTGGATCTTTGCCCGCACTCTGGTGTTCTCACTCAACATTAACTGGAAGGGGAAAGATATTAATATAGTTTGTGTATTCACTCACAACAGTATTGTCCTGACTTGATATACTGTATGCATGATGACTTTCTACAATAAGTCCCATTGTCCCTTTTTACTGCTCCCTGCAATGTTTTTCAATATCATCCATTCAATTTATATACAGTTCTAACACAAATATGACAGAGGGTACTGTCTCTTATATTTCTACATAAATGAAAAATCCGCATTGGCTCATATTGCTTCTTTAAGGTGTGTGTATTTGTAGATGTGTACAACTGTGTGCAATATCCACCTGTAATTTGTTGTAGTTCTTTTTGAGGGTGTCCTGTTTCTGCTGCAAGAGAGCAGCAAAGGGTGGGATCTCCAGATTCATCCTCGTCATGCAGTTCGCCTCCCTGATCTGGGTCAGAATCTCTGGGTCAAAGTTTACAAATAGCTCCCCTGTCTCAGGAGACCTGACCAGCAGAGAGGCCTGAAGGCCCACCCGGGCATCCTCCATCTGGGTAGGAGGTATCAAGGTGGTGGTTGGGTAGTTTAGTGAGGGTTGTGAGAAAGGAGAGGTGAGAAGAAGTGGGAACATATTATATATACATATCATGTCTTATTATTCTAATGTAAAATGTTGTGCTCTTTTTTTTGTCTCCAGTCCACATCATGTTTCCTCTCTCCCTTTACCTTTTTCATCCAGCTGTGATGGTAGATCATCTCAAACTCCAACAGGACCCTTGCTACCCTGTTAAAGTTCTTGATAATCCTCTTGGCCTCTGGTGTGGAAAGAACTCCCGGATGCTACATGGGGATAGAATGGTACTGTACAACTTAAAAAGGAAAAATGCACTGACAGTTCTCCTGTAAATCAACAAAAACAACAGCAAGGCCCAGCCAAATGTCATTGTAGAGAGGCAGAAATTCGATATTACCTGTTGAAAGAGATCCATGGGGCCCTGGATCCTGCTGGACAGCTGCCGGGCCCACATGATACGGCCCGCCACCAGGGGCAAGTCCCGGCCAATGGGGGGGTCCAGTTTCTGCTTCATGTAGATACGGGAGACCATTTCAATGTCCCGGCCATAGTTCTGCAGAATGCGCTGATACTTCTCCTCAATGCCAAGGTCTGGGATGCCAAGTCTGTTTGTAGTGAGTCCGAAAACACAAGTAGTTGCATTTCATCAGAATTCAATAGACAACCAATATTAGAAGAATGAATAAATAAGAATAACATAAATAAGATCGGGTATTCCAGCGATTACATCTTTTTTTAGGCCAACAGCCATTACAGTCACTTGGGAGGACCTTTCTCATGGCATGACATTTTTGACTTGTCATAGCAGGAAGCACACAGGTGTAACTAATAACATCAACAATGGGGCCATTCCATTTAGATGTGCCTATAAACCACACCAGTGAGCCAGTATGCACAAAAAAGAAACCTGGAACTGGCAAACCGATTGCTGTTATGTTATTAGTTACACTTGTGTTTAATGAGATGAAATATCCACAGTGAGAAAAGACTATTCACAGTCCTACTGTTTTATTATTTCAGCCATTTGATTAGGGAGTTGTTTAAACCTGAGATGCCATGTGAATGCAATTTACTATTACTAATTAACTGGTAGGATAGAGAATTAACAGTGTGCTGAGGACACACAGAAATGGTAGGTGAATATGCATGACATGACAAGAAGTGCTAAAGAATGGGTTACCTTTCAAATTTCTTCAGCACATTTAGAGCTCTCTCTGTATTTTGAATTTTTTCAAAGGTGCTGTCCATGAAACTCTTCAGCTGATTCTGGAAGCACAAAGACCAATGACAAAAAAAACATTTACAAAAGAGATAGTGGAGTGGAATTTTTAAATACAAATGGAAACCCCCCAAATTGGTGCATACTGGGTCATACCTACAGTATAATGAGATAAGCCACAGGTGTTGTCACTAATTGCCTGATTAAACCTTTTCTCAGCATAGTGTGGGCGTATAGACTAAACTTCACTGACATCTCCTTGACTCTCTCTGTTAGTTTTGTTGTTCGTGGACTATAATGACCTCACGTTAAACCCAGTGTTACTCCACCCAACTTCAACCTGAGCAGAGGTCTAATCAGCCATAATAACTGAAAACACCTATGTGTATGTGAAGCCCCATTAATTGTACTGTACACTATAGAGGAAACAACCTAATTAGTTGTGTCTGTAATATTTCACTTACATGAAGCTCAGAGGTGCTTTTGCAGAAATCCTCATAGTCAACATCAAAGTCAGTTCTTCTCTGGTCTAGGAAGCTGTAATGTTTTTTCTTCATGTTCAGCACAATAGCCTATCACACACACACAAACACACAGGCATACAAACACATGTGTACATGCATGCATAGACAAGTTTTATTTTTAAACATTCATCAGTTCTAAATCAAAAGTTTTAAAGCCTCTCAAAAATCAGCCTCATTGTTCTGCTGCAGTCAATCCTGAGCTGGGAAATGCAGCTAATCTGTCTTGAATGAAACTTTAATCCCATTTCCTTTACCAACTGTGTGTCATCACACTGATGTTGGCAACATATCGTCTTAGTCTGGAAATTAATCCAGGTTTTAGAATAGCAAAGGACAAACAGAATGTATAATAATTGTGGAAATGTAACACCAAATCTTAAAGCTTACCATAAATTATGTATAAACCGCAGAGTTAACTGTCAACTTCTACAAAAGGAGAGGTCTGCAATCTATTTTAATCTAGCTCTGTCTGCTTACTTGGGCCGTGAAAAGACTGATGGAATTACAGCAGGTAAACTGAACAGCATGCAAAACATCTGCTAGTAAATTGCCGGAGAAAATAACGGAACAACACAAATCAATATAATATTAACTAATATGAACAACTAATTGTAGAGTTGGTTCTCTGTTCATGTTCCATGCAGTTAGTATTGTCATGTTCTTATCAAGTGATATGTACAGTGGTAAAATTTCACGTCTATGAATTTTATCACTGCATGCTGTCAACTATGAAAATGGGCCATGCGTTATTAAAAGTTGAAGACTGCGGTGAGACATTACCTCCCATTTTCCCTGCATTTCTGCAGTCTGTATATCCAGGGAAGCAGAAACAAACAGACAGCTCACATCAATATATTCTCAAGGGAAAACATCTAAACACCAATTAGATGCATTTCAAGGAATGTAAGTGTTGTTTTCTATGATCCAAGGCAGTACAGACTGATTTTGTAAACATAAATATTTGTAAACTACTTCCCACAACATAAAACTAAAGAAAAAGACAGTAATCTAGCACTGCCACACTAAAGTACAGCCTGAAGCTCTTCAAACTCACTTTTGGACACATACTGTACTCTCCTGAGCACTGCCATTTTTACAATTAATGTCTCGAACATATTTCTTCCTGCTCATTTATATCTCCCTTCTTTCATTTCTATGCATTTAAGAAATTCAATTAATGTAATTAATGAAATAAATCATGTTCACCCCGTCAGTATAGTATACGTATAGTATATTTCACATAAACTCTCAAATGTTTCTTTTTTTTACATTTACTGTGTTTTTATCATCCTATTCAATAAGTAAATCATTTTCAATAATTTTGCACATTCCAGTTTTATATTTTGACTTGATCTCTTCATTGCCGTAGCCCACTGTAGCAGCCTTACGTTTGCCATCCACTGACATATTCCAACATCAATGAATGGCAGAAGAAATACAGGCTCAGCTGGCTAGCAGTGGCATTTCATAAGTTAGTGGAATGCTTCCCTGTGTTATCAAAAATGGCTTGACAAGAGTCTGATCTAACAATATACCCACTTGAAACCTGGTAGCCATGGTCTCCAGTCCTTCTATCTTAGAGTCCTGCAGGGCAGAGTAGGTGGAAATGGTGCTGAACATTTCCAGGATCTTGTTGAGTCGTCGCTGGAACGTGTCAAACTTCCCAAAAATGTACATCTCACTGAAATCAAACTGTCTCTCTGAGGGAGTTTGTTCAAGCTTCTCCTTGGTTTTATGGAAATACCGCTGGTACTCCTAGAGGAGTTTGATACGTAACAAAAACTGGTCACTTTCATTTTCAGCCATTTATATCATGGTGGTAACAATTGTTGGTTGAAAAGTAACTTTGCTCCCCTTCTTAACATTTCTTGGTATTCTACCAATAAGCAGTATCCAGTACCTGGTTTAGGTGGATGGCAGCTTTGATTTTGTCAGCTACAACTTGCTGAGGCTGGTCCCATATTGAGTTAGAGCCATTATTGGTGATGTAGGCCTTGCAGGCAGTGATCATCTGGTTTGTCACCTGGAGATATTGATGGACATGGTGAAATGAAGATATGCATTTGAATCGACCCAAACAACTTGCAACTATACATGTAGCTAAAGTAGCTTAATATTAGTGCACATATCATCATAAGCAAAGATATCAAAAGGTCAAAGGGACAATTTGTTTGAGTGATGTAACATAATCCATGAAACAGTATGGGGTTTATAATCTGTTCACATCTATTCTTTCTTAAATTGAGCAAGCAATTTGTACACTGGGATGTTAGAAATGGAAATTTACAAAGCCTTTTGTGCATAATTCTTGTTTTTCCACTCTGCGTTAACGCCCCTAGGCAAATATTTAATGTATGGTTAATTTTATTCATCCATAAAAACATGAAAATTAAAGTTCTCTGGGTTCAAATGAAGACAATATTCAGACTGTAGGCAAACAGCTTTGCTGAATCCCATTGTTGATAACAATATAATCCTCTTCATCATTGTTGCATCGTGCAGAATGGTAACCACCCCTACCTTGACAAAAAGTGATGTAATCTTTTCTGATGTGTTGTAGTAGCGAGAAATACTGTGAATCATCCTGATGGCATTGATAAGACCTGGGATTGCATCCACCATCGATACCTGGGGTGAAACAGAAATTATAGATTGTGAGTGTTTGTACAACTTACATGTGTAATTACATGCACTTGCACATGTGGGACATTGAACAGTATTTGTGTAATACGGCATTTTCACAACTTAAGGGCCATTCAATATGGATACAGTACACGTGGTTTGCTTTTAATGCAGCAGATCACTTCATCTTTTAAAAGATTAAAGTATCTTTCTCACAGGGTCACTGTTGTAGAGAGGGTCACAAAACTTCTCCAGGCTGTAGAGGTACTTGACATTGTCTTTGGCCTCGTTGGCTGCATCAGTGATCCTGGTGTCCAGTTCCCGCCACGACTAGACAGAACAAACCCTTATTGCATTTAATGTAAGACTGTGTCACACTGAACATTACAGTCTTTAACATTTTACATGAAAGACTTTTGTCAATACATCGAGATTGTGTCCCAATGACTGACAGTCATTTCTGACCTTTATGAGTTTAGATTTGGCCATCAAGAGCACACCCAGCACAGCCTTGACATCAGGGCTCTTCAGCTGGTCCAGAAGGTAGTTGAAGCGGGACATTCGTTTCTTCCAGTGATCCAGCTCAGCCCGAGGGCCAAGGTCATCAGCCTCCTTTCTCAGCTGGTCACTCTCAGCTAAAACCTGGAGAACAGTGGTATTTTATCTCACTGGAGTAGGTTTCACTGGATTTCACATATTCCAGTGGTAGTTTTGTATTCCTCCCCAATGGACCTTGAATTAATTTGGATCATTAAATGTTTGTGAGAAACAACTATAAAAACATGAAATATGTCAAAGTTAATATAAGAAAACAAATCCCATTTAAAACAACTTGAATATTGTGTGCTGCCAAAATAATAGTATACGATAGTATATGAAATTGTACTTCTGTCCTGCCCGATGGTTTTTCTACTTTTCAGGATCAACATGCATTTTAAGCATTTGTTGCTCCAGCTTCATAAAATATTTAGCACATATCCAGTAGAATATTTGTCTTACACTTAACCTGTTCAGCTACACCTGATGGCACATTCATTCATTCAGACATTTCAAGCTTACTTGGATCTGAGAATAAATTCTGTTTCAAAATCTGGCCACAAGCTACTCTGCACAACATAGAGGAGTACAACATTACAGCAAGTTTGAGGATAACTTCTTACCTGTTACCTAACACGTCTCACCTGTTCTATCTGTTTGATCCAGACTTTCATGCAGGCCTCTATTTTTTCTGTGGTCTCTGTGCTGTTGGCTGCTGCCATGTAGTCTGATGGGCCTTTCAGCACCCGCAGGTCAAATGTGTCACACTCTTTCAAGGTAACCTGGAGGCAAACCGTGACATGGTTTGTTTTTGCTGCTATTTTTTAATTTTGTTTGTGGAGGTGCCTGTGTGTGCTCATATAAGTTTCTGCATAAAATGTTAAACAACAGCAATCAAACTTATCCTTGATGTGTAAAAGTATCGGTTCCTTACCTTTTCTTGCAGGCTCTCTTGTGCTCCAGCCAAAACAGACACAAAGCTCTCCAATGATGATATGAAGTCCTGTTTGACAGCCTTGGCCTGGGGACTGGCCAGCTCCCCCCAGCCGTGGTTCATCTTCCTCAGAGTGGGGATGAAGATATCGGAGAGCAATTGCTCCACACTTTTTAACAGACCCACCTCTGTTGTGTCCAACATATTGAAATTTACATCCTGGAAAGAGATAAAAGTGAAAACATATCCAAACATCATTGCAAAAAAACAACGAAACATTTTATTGAATCTAAAAATGTAAGGTTACGACCGTAACCCCAGTTCTCTGATAGCATGAGTGAGATATCTCATTATGAGGGACGCTGCTATGCCCCTAGTGGAGTGAGCACGCAGACCAGATGGGGTCTGGAGACCCTTATTACTGTAGGCAATAGCACTAGTCTCTACCAACCAGTGGGAAAGGCGTCATACAGTATGTAGGTTTGCCTATATGTGGCTTACCCATGAAACAAACAACATATCTGACTTCCTAAATCACCTAGTCCTGTCCATTTAGATGTGCAGAGCACACACTGGACATAACATATGGACCCATTAAATGGCGGGGCATGGAAAGCCAGCAGCTTCATTGGGGAACCCAATGGCACTTATTGCTTTGTGAGTTTCTCTTATGTTTTTATTTACCTTTTTGGTGTTATTACATCCCCATTTTTTATACTTACTTTTACCACCTGCTAATGTACAACTCTTGAATTGATTTCTTTATTTTAATGTATGTATAATTACAATGTTTTATTCATTTATTTTATTTAAATTATTACAAAACAATAGTAGTACTTTTACACTGCTCTCTACAGCAGGTACTATAGTGTGTATGTATACAAGCTCTCTCTCTCTCTCTCTCTCACACACACACACACACACAGACACACACACACACACACACCAAAGTTGTCCTTCCTCCCTCTCTTGCTGTGAGTGCCTTGTAGCAAACATGCCCTGTTATCAGTGGTGGTGATTAGCTTTGCTGCTGACAGCAGGTGATCAGCAAGAATCAATAGCCAGAACTGCCTGTGGTACCAGAGTGCTATTGCCGCACCCCTACTGTCTCACTAGCTCTGGATGAAAAGAAGCTGTCTTAGTAAAGGGAAACCACTTATCACACAAATGGGCTCAAAGTGAAATCATGGCAAAGCAAAAGGAATCAAACGTCCTTTTGTCATTCAAAACTTTCATCTTCTCTTACATTGAAAGAGTCTGTTTATGGCCCCACCATGAAAAAAATGTTTCCTTCAACTTCTTTATTTTTTGAAATGCATATACTTGATATTATTCCCACATTTGGCTATTGTGCAGTATAACTGGATAGTTGACAAGACATTTCCAAAACTGTACAAAATGACTCACTCTGTGTATGTTCTCAGAGGTGATTGTCTTAGAAGTGTTGGCCCTGGTGAAGAAGACACACACTCCGGTCAGCGCGACATCCCTCCCGTCTGTCACAAACACTTTTGACTTCTTGCTGCGACCAGGCTGCTGGGCAAGAAGCTGGGAGGGTGCTGAGGCTGCTGCTGCTGCTGCTGAAACAAAGAATTGGACATAGAAACAACACAAGATATCAACACAACTAGCTTGATTTCTCACTGCCATCCTGATACTGGGGAGTTGAACTGAATTATAATTGATTTTGGAGACTTTAACAATGACAATACTTCCACAGTTGCTGTTGCAAACATAGGTTATTCATACAGGGACAGAACCTCAACTTAATGTGTTGCCAGCAATTAGATATAGTCTATACATTTCATACATTTTTGACATGGTGAGTGTAAATTTTCACATGTTTACCTGCTTCAATTGGCTCAGTGTCCTGATAGTAGAACATGAGGTGTGGAAGACCCTCAGCCACAAAGAATTGCTCCATGCGGTCAATCTGAGAAAGATGACAAAAAAACTTTCATCACAGTCACAGACACAACAGTGTCCCAAACTGAGAGACATCATCAAATAAATGACTCTAATCCAATTCTTAATCCCCCAAAACTGAAATAACTAAAAGAAAATAGATGTGGAAGTCATTTTGTATCAATGATATTTTCATTGATACAATTCATAATGTCTTGCAAATGTAGCCACACCTGTTCGTGATAGTTTTAAGGCTTCGGTGGTTTTCTACAAAAAACAAACAATACCTGTGTGAAAATGTATGAATACACATTACCTGATTCCCCTCCAGTATGGCATCTTCCACATCAGCTTTCTCCAGTCCCAGACATGAAGCCACAATGCTGAGGATGTAGTCATGTCTTCCATCCAGCTGGGCCCGCTTAGCTTCACGTTCCTCTTTCAACTTTTGCTAAACAGTACAGACAGTTTTAATTAATCTTAGGATGGGGTGTCGAGTTACTTTTAAATTTAATTAAAATGTAACATGTATCCATTTGCTATCGATTAATTACTGAATTATATGCTTTTTCAAGAAAATTGACATTCTGAATTGACAAAAATAAAGCTGAATTCAGCTCAGCTCTGGTTCACTGATTATATATAAAAAAGCATATACTCTTCAGTGTTGTAATTCTTCCATGAGAGGAGCACATAACATGTTAAGCCATTACATGACAGTAGAGCACAAAGTCATTAGACCATAGTTCACATACTTGGTTTGTAGTGATGAGGCTGTTGGTAATAAATGATTGAAGCTCTCCTGTGGTCCTACACTTTTTCTCCGACATCATTTAAATAAAAAGTCCGCTCAAAGAACCATGGTTATTCCACGGCAGTAGAAAATGTCAAAAAATAGTTAAATGAATAATAATCTTTCCGTAATTTGTATATAGCTCCACCCAAGAATGACAGAAAACATCCAAAACAGATATTCCTTCAAGATTTTCAAATGTACATCTCCATTTTCATCCTTCTACTTTTGAGAAGTGCAGCCATTTCTCTCCTATGACTGTCTTGGCACCCATTCAAAGTCTGCAAAATTCAGGTTTCTTCGAATGGGTTGAACAACAACACAGCCAGTTTACAACAGGCTGTGGCTTGCCTTTAGGATGGTGGGACAGTAACATCAACCACAGTGGGTTGCCAGGTTACGCTGCCTAGTAACACAGGAACAAGGTCAGCCAATAAATTACATGAAAACTGGTGTTGCATGGTGTGCCAGCTGCAGGGTGCATTTAAATTCTCTCATTTACCCCTCCTTTCGTCTGTCTAGAATTTAAACAGGATGACAGGAATAGTTCTTTCTGGCTTAAAATACTTTTTGCATTGACGTCACCATGGTCAGACCATCTTTTAAAAGCCCCTCTTCTACAACAAAGCAGGAAACGTCCTACTGTGACTGGCCATGCCAAAAATAAAACACTTGAGAGCAAGCTCTTTTATATACCAATCTGTTTAGACAATTGTTAACAACTGGATTAAACTTTAACATTGAGAATGACATATTAAGTGATCAGGTTTCTCTCTCATGATGTTCTCCCCTTCTCTCCTCTCTCTTCCTTGTGTTTTTAAGTACACATCCTTGTGGTTGTATGTACTTCATAGAACAGTTATTTCACTGTTGTGTAGCCTTATCCTCAAACATCTGTTTTTTTCTTGCCAACTGAAAGTCTTAAGTATACACTGAAACATAGGATGTGGTGTACATGCAAGTACCCTGGGTGAGTCCCCATGGATTGTATCGAGAATCAGACTGGAGAGAATAGATGTGACAGGTTTTGAGGGATAGATCAGATAGAACCCTGAATAAAGCCTTAAAAGGAATATGCAGAGGAAAGATGCCAAATCCAAAAGATGGTATGGATGATTACACAGATATAAAGCAATGGAGGAAGAAAGAGCTGAATACATGGGCAAAAACAGATACAAGGGACGTAGAAAGCAGAGGAAAAGGATGAGTGACTGAATCCCAAAAAAGACAAAAGGAGAGAGATTGAAGTATAGGATCAATAGCTGTGCACAGTGAGGAAAAAAAATTATAACAGGAAAGCAAGAGGGGTGGGGAAATGGAAAGAGGTGAGAAATGAAAGGAAGAGGAAATGGAGGGAGGAAGAAAGATAGGAAAGAACTCAACAGGACATCGTAACAGGTTAAGGACATGAGGACACGGACTTGGATATGTAGAGAGAAGGGACAATTCTAATACAAGTCAGGGTGGTTAAGAATCAAGGTATTGATTCTTGTTAGTTAGAGCCTGGGGGGTCAGTCATGTGAAGACAGAGTGAGGTGGAGCGTGTCAACAACCTCACAAGCTGTGTGTGTCAGCAAGGTTAGTGAGAGCAGTAACACATTAGCCTGTTAGCAGCTTCAAAAGAGATCAGACAATAACCACATTGACATGCAAGTTTGCACTGTGAGAAAAGGCAAATACCATTTTTCTAAAGAGCGGAAATAGTGTCCTCCTGCAGTGTACCTGCATCAACTACAAAACCCGCAATTATTAACTATTAACTAACAGTTCAGTCAATTCACACATGAACATTTTTTACTTACAATTAATGTAAATAGACTTGGTATTGGTGTCACTGCTCTGTTATATTTCACTCCTGTAAAGCATATCTTAAACGTGAGAAAAAAGAACTTTTGTAACCACCCATGCGGAACATTGGAACACGGCTCACATGTGGACATACTGTGTGTGACACTAACTGTACAATTTTAATTTCTAGACGAGTGATCTAATTTCAAGATTAGTGATCTTCATATTTGACTCTCCAAATAAGAAATATTCCGCAGTGCTGAGCAGGTGTATTCAATTTCCAGTCTTGAATTTGAAAGATAAAAATGTTGCTTCCAAATTTATTTTTACCTTTAAAATAAATTTAGATAAACCACTACAGAACTCTGTCAATGAATCACAACAACTTTGTTAAAGTCTCTGGAGATACACAAACACTTTATACACACACGCAAACACTCACATCACAGGTCGACCATAAAAAAAGCATGCCAAGCCATCAGTTGCTGGGCGACCAGACGTTTCACACCTTCTCTCTGCTTTTATTCCAAATTGTGTGAACAGCCAACCCACCCTTCAGCCCAGAGACAAACAATACAGACACAATGCAGTGTGGTGCAGATTATTCAATAAGCAGACTCTGAATGCAATACACAAACACACAAAATACACTAATCAACAGCAACAGGCTGCAACAATGACAGACAGGCACACACACACACAACCACATTTAGTTATCCCCATAACACAGACACAGAATCCAGCACTGACAGACCCATGTAATAACAGCTACAACATTAATATCTTTCAGAAGCAAACAAAGCCCCACACTGAGATAAGCTATGGCGAGACTGACAATCCCTATAATAAACAAACTGTGGCGTGTGTGGAAAAAAATGTGCAGCAGGACAGTTTGGCAGGAATATAGTCTGATAATGTATCTGATATTTAAAAAAGCAATTCAAAATGTTTTCAGTGCCCTGCCAAAACTCAAATAAACACTGAAAATGGTTTAGTCGATTTTAATCCAAATGTGCTGGGGAACAGAAATACCACACACTGTCAAAGTCAACACATTAGTTGTGGATAAAGTTTTGCAGCTACTTTTGTCCATTTCATCTCTACAGTGCTACATTATTTCTCTTACCTGAATGACCTTGGAAACTGTTTGTTTCCAGAGCTGCTTTCTGAACACCCGCGACATGACAGCTCCTCGCCTCTCCGACTCAAACACTTCTATATCTTCTCCATAACCTGCTATCACTTTCTCACCTGCATATATGCGGGGAAGCTGTATACTCTCACCCTCGAAGGGATTAGCCCTATCAAGTAGTCAGTCGTTCAGCCAGGTGAGCTGAAGCTATGCCTGCTTTATGTTTAATGGCCATTCCTGTCAACAGTGTATGTGTTTTCACAGCCAGCCGTGGTCAGCATAGGCATGGTCCTCTATGAACTTACATACGCAGGTACACACAGAAACATGTAAAGAAACTTCTGTGTTGTACTCGTGGACACCCACTGTCACTTATGTCCCCTGATCACATAGACCATATGAGTCAAGTTAAATATTCGTTAAAGATCAGTAGCTATGGACTTAACTTTGCAAATACTGTAATAGTCATAGCCAAGTTATAGAAGAATTGTCATACCTGAAGGCCACAACAACAACACAACAGGCTAATATTAGTCTGTTTATTTAATTACATTTAATTCAATTAAAAGACCAAGATTTTTCCTTTTTAAAAACAAGAGTAGCAAACTTTGATTCAGTCTACAACATTTTTTGTAAATGATTGAGAACCTTGGTCCTCATTTTAAGTAAACACTTATTACAGTAATTTTCATTTGCAGCCATCACACAGCTCCTCTGTCTAACTTTCTCTTCTGTATTTTCTAACATTTGATTATACAGTATGACAAGAGCAAAACCCACAAAATGCCAGAAAAGCAGGAAAAAACTGATGCGACCTCACCTTGTCATCTCTACCTACTATTTAGTGTACAAATGATCCAATCCGTAATGTATTTTGGTGTGTTAAAATTCAGTTTGGATGGTAACAGAGATGTTAAAATACAAATTTAACTCAGCAATATCATGACTTACATTTTAATTAAACTAAATGTTGTCAAATTTATAATTCATGGACGTGTTTTTTTTTTTCAGACCTCCAGTAAAATTCCAAAATACAGAAAACAGCTCTGATGTTATTTTTATCTAAGAACTTGCACTGAAATGATTAATGTAAACATAACACGAGTGTTTCAAATCATCTCTATTTGGTAGTCTATTGCATGAAGTACATTCAGGAAAAATGTGGAAGTTCTTCACAGGTTGCCGTATCTTTCTCTGATAAATATACCAGACTGAGGCTGTTGTCAGATAAAATCAGCTGTTATTGCTCCTTGTGAGAAGCCTGCATAACCGGCAGGACACTAAAAGATTTTCAAACAGACTATCACACTTAAATAAAATCTGTTTTTCTAAGCGTTTCCCTTTGCTTTAGCCTTCTTGAACATTTCTACCAGCCACATTTTGATACAAACACATCAGCTGTTTACTGAATCCTGACACATTAATGATGAATTACATTCAGCCAAAGTAGATAGTCATGAAGCCAAGTTGTCTGTAACTTCAGAACTCTTGGGTCACCTTACCTTGTTTTGATAGTCTGGTTTAAAATGCAGCATCGTAGTCAGCCTTTCAGTCTGACACTTCTTTTCAGGTCATTCCACCCTCTTAATTGGCTTTGCTTTTCATGACATTAGAGAATTACAGCTTCCAACAAAGGAGACAAGACAGAGAACAAGTGGCTTTGCTACAGCATGTGAGCAATCAGCCTTCTTATTTGCCATGTGAGAAAGGTTACTGCCCTGAAATTATGAGAGTGTTGCTCCTAAAAGGGGACTGCTAACTAGATAATGCGGTGTTGGATGACCATCTGTCTGCAAAGTAATTATCAAGGTCCTGCTCTCACCTTACAAGTCTATTACAACAATGGGATGGAGAGACAGGGATGGGGGTGAGGGTGGGAGTGGCTGTTGATATATTGGAATACAGTGTGGGCAGGTAACATTTTCAGGCATAACTATGAGACACAAACACACGCCAAATTGCACACAAAAACCAACAGATAAATAAAACATATAGTGTCTCAGTGTAGTATGAATTTTAAAAAAAATGACCTTATCACAAGACATTTGTCAATCTCTTAAAGGTTTCAAAAACTAAACACCTCTTTGGATATTGTATGCATTGCTATTGTATGCAAACCGACTGATACTGATAGTCATGAAGTGACTGTAGTAACAGCTTCTTAGAATAACAATATAATGGTGACATTTGCAGTGGTGGACTGTAACTAAGTAAATTTACTCAAGTACTGTACTTACTTGAGTATTTTCTTTTCATGCTACTTTATACTTCTACTCCACTACATTTCAGAGGGAGATATTGTACTTTTTACTTCACTACAATTACTTGACAGCTTAAGTTACTAGTCACTTTAAAGATCAAGATTTTTACATGCAAAACATATGAAGAGCTTATAAAAATATGATGCTTTGTTATAAATGGAAGCACTGTACTGTGGCAATATAAGATAGATTGATTGATTAGTCAGTTGACTAGTCAATTAATTGGCAACTATTTTGATAATGGTTTAAGTCATTTTTCATGTAAAAATGCCAAACATTTCATGGTTCCAGCTTCTCAAATGTGAGGATTCAGTGCTTTCCCTTGCAATTATTTTCTTTTATTTTTAATATTTTGAGGTTTGGACTATTGGTTAGACAAAACAGACATTGCAAAAGTGTCACTATTTTCTGAAAATCTACATACCAAACAAACAATCAATCGAATTGATTACTTGAGAAAATAATCAGGAGACTACTTTGTAAGGATCTAAATACTTCCTCCACCACTGGACATTTGACAGGCATTCGCATTGTGCTTTTTTTATTCTAACAGGTATAATATAACATATTTGGCTTTCTAGTATCTCCTCACTTTTTGCTTCAAAATGATTCATTTAATATGAAAAAAAGCGGTTTAAGCAACAATAAAGTAAGATGCTTATTGCAAATACAGCTGATGGGCACTTGTAACTTAGGTCAACACATACACAGTACATATGCACACACACACAGTTTTTAACATGTGCATTGTGGGAAGCAGAGCTGAAACAATTACGACAAGCCATTAATCAACAACTATTCTAACAATCAATTAACTGTTTAAGTTGTTTATCAAGTAGAAATACAAGACATTCACTTGTCCTAGCCTCTCAAATGTGAGAATTTGCTGCTTGTCCCCATTTTGTATCATTGCAAATTGAATATCAAAATGTTGGACAAAACAAGCAATTTGAAAAATGCCACCTTGGAATCTCTTTTTTGTCAGTTTACAGATTAAATGAATAATCAGGATAAAAAATAATTGATAGATTAGACTGTAATGAAAATAATCATTGCTTGCAGCTCTAGTGTGGAGACCCTAATCATTTACCCAGTGGGTGCACACACACACACACACACACACACACACACACACACACACACATAGACCTCCCACCAATTAATATTAAATTCCATTAGCTTTTACTGTGGCTTCCAGCAGATGAGAAGCACAGCTCTCTTCACAAGGATCTGACTGACGGTTTGATATTGAAGAAGTGATTGCGAAGCTTTGCATTTAAAAGCAGTTGGGCCATCAATTTTTCATGATGCCATGACTGATTTTCTAAGTTGAACTGTCTGGTTTTGAGCTGCCATGAAACAGGAGAGTGACTGTAAATTATAAATGAGGGGGTGGTGAGATCTGAAAGAGAAAGACATGGAGAGTGTGCAAGACAGAGAAAGGTCCACTGTTCTCCCAGAGGATGCTCACACTGACAGACAGGGAGAGCTTAAACAAATCTGTTTTTAAACTACACCAGGTTGTAGCTCAATATGTCTCAGCAGCCGAAACAGCTCCGAAGACTCTGCATTTTCATGGGTTTTGTTGTCTGTTTCTAACCACTCCTGGGTGCAATTACAATATTAAATCCAGTAAGTTATTGTTTTATATCGGAAGGCAGTTCACACCAAGTCTTGTCGTGTCACCTAGCATGTCATCAAAAGCAGTGCACATACTGTATTCAACAGAGAAGATGACACAAATCTCCAGGTACAAAATGGCACCAGTTGCTGTAAAACACTAAACTTTAACACCAAGTATAGCTCAGCTTCCACCAGGGGTGTTTTGAGATGTTGACCTTTTCACACCGACAACTGATTGTTCATTTACCAAGCCTCGAGTCTTTAAGTAAGTAAGTAAGAATAACAATGATTAACTGTCCAGATCCTGATAGACCAGGATTGTTTATTCATTTACGTTTTCTTTAGACAATTCATGTACTCCTTTAATATTAACTGCATAAAATAATGCATAAATAAGAGGGAGGTGTTTACTCCAAAATAAGTCGTCATATCACTTGTCATTTCTATTTAAATGTATGGCTACAAATAGCAAAATAACTTGCATGAGCACCTAGAACGACTTTGCAAGTGGATATACTGTATATTTCCTCTTCCACTTTCGTCAGTACTGCATTAAAATGAGAGTGAGCCAAATCAATTCGAAGAAAAAAAATTCTATTACAACGCATATGTGGAGCAGATCTATAGCATCAGAGTGCTGTGGCTTCTAGTTAGTGCAGAGTTGTTGTATATCATAGTAGCCTATATAGTGCAGTATTTATCTTAAAGATTGTTTTTGCTCTACAGTTATAATTAAGCGACGCAATTGAACCAAGGCATATTTAATTTATGACCTGTGTGAAAGTTTGGGCTTTGAGTAAATGCAAAAATGTTACGAGCTGTAAATAGGCATTATAAAATAAAAAACACATAGATAACATAACTCACAAACAAAGCCAAAACCTTCAAATAAATAGCACCCATATGTCAGTCACATCCATTCATCCTGATCTTTATGATTGTGGAATTAATTAATCTGAAGTGACTGGGTGAAGTAAACGCATACATGTAAAGAGGTTGATTTCTTGGTTTTAAATCCACTACATTAGCCTGCCACAGATAGAGACAAATTATCACCGATAATGGCGACTATTTTGATAATGACATAGTTCCACATTAATAAAGGGCACTAAATGTAAAACACATCTTTGCGGAACATCATCCAGCCTTCTGAGGCTCATCTACAATAGAGCAACTATGCACTACCATCTGGTGGACTGAGGCTCATAATACAACCAACATGTAGTGCAGTAGGTTGTGCTTCAGCTATTTTTGATTCCAGCTGAGAGGCCAGTGAGCCTAATAGTGTAGTGATTCTCAGAGCAATAATCAGAAGGGCTTGGGGGGGTTCTTGAGTTGAAAATGAAGTGCAGATTAATTTCATCTTTTTTTTTTCCCGCATAAGAGAGAAGGGAATTCTGATCTAAGTTTTCACTCTCCCAACTCATATCATCCTACTTTGAATAAGCTAGCTGTGCTAAATAACTACTTGTGGTAATTGATATGAAGCCAATGTTAAATAAATAAATAAATAAATAAATTAGATAAAAAATATTGAGAATCTTCTAAAGAAAACCCACCTGGTCTTTAAATATGTCTATAACTTATTATTTCTTGCATGCCCAGTTTTGTGTTTAGTGCAAAATGCTTGTTTTGAGGTGCACAAAGATAAAATGTAAAACTCTGATGTGTCCTTTTACATTACAATTTGTCAACATGCTAAAAACTCAGCTTTTAGACGATCATATGCGCATAATCAGTGACAAAACAAACAAGACAAAAAAATGTATGCGAGCACACCAGGAGGAAGAAAGGAAGACCTGCTTTTGCTTGTATGACTGCAAATGTTCCAGCTGAATTAATGCGAATGTATTTAAATTAAGTTGGGCTATTGTGCACACCTGAATTAACAAAACAGCCCTAACCCAGTGATATTTTACAGATATCAAATGGTGATATGAGGATTCTTTACACAGTCTTATTAAGAACCAAACCAAAAATAAAAGATAATGGATTAATATAGTAGACTTAATACCTAAAAACAGGCTACCACACCCACAAAGCTCTCTCTCTAGGCCATATGGACAAGAATAGTCTGTTATAATGGTTCTTAGGCCTGAAATTTAGGGTCTGCGTTCCCTCTGGATGGGGGACACTGAGATTTTCCTCACAGACCTACATTTTAAAAAAGAGTCAGTTTGACATGATTATCACTCATCTGTTATAAGCATTTGGGATCAAACCTGGATCTCCTTGAGTGACTCCAGTGGGACAGACGGCTGGGTGGGTCTGTTCCTGTAGCTGACTTTGGCGAGCCGAGAGCTGAAGGACATGGCTCAAACATTCCCTCACAGAGATTCCTCCTCTGTAACCAGACTTTATATTTCCAGATTCATCCGCATCAAGTTCTTTTTTTAATTTAAGTTACAATTTTCTGAGATTTGTATTCGTGGTTGGAGCGCCTGATCTTCCACAAAACACGTTTTGCCAGCGTGATCGTGTATGTTGTTAGCGGTTTCCAAGGTAACGAGGCATTTGTAAAAGGGGCAAAGAGGTGGTGGGCTGGTCCCCGGAAGAAATGTAGCAGGACAGTTCATTCACTGGCTATTTTCTCACCTAGAAATGTTTCAAATTATAAACAAATGCCGTGACTCCATGAACAGAAAGCGTTCAGAGGACCACCAATGAACGCCATGGGATCAGCTCCAGATGTGTCACATCGGTAAAAAAAAAAAAACATAACCGGACCAGGAAAGCTGATTTTCGGGCAAGTCACTTTGGTTTCTTGTTTTGTAGAACATAGAAGGCATTTTTGTACTTGTCTGAATAAAGCCAACTGCTCCTTCTTTAGTTTTTAAGTGGCTGTTAGCCATGGTTAGCAAAACACTGAGCCTTTAGCGTTAGCTAGCTAGCTACATAACAGGTTAACAGATGCAGGCTAGCCAATTAACTAGTTTTCCAAAAGGTGGTTGTATAAATTGTATTAATTGTTGGAGGTAAGTCGTTACACGGCTACAGGAGGCTTATATCCAAACTTTACCCTAACCCCATTTTCCCATTTGTTTTTGCGTATGTTTTAGTTTGTTTTTTTAATTTATAAAAGTGAAGGTAGTTACTCAAAACAAGGACAGACGCTTTCCGTTTACTGTAAACCACCACCGCGAGCAAACAACAGCTAATAGCTACCAGGTGTGCCTGCTGATTGCTCACCTGCATCAATCAGAGTAGTGTCTCGTCACTGACTTGCACTGTCTGTAAGGTAGAACGTGAATCAAATTAAAGCTGCGATGTAGGACATCTACTCATTTATTTAAAATTATTTAATTATGCTCCATGTTTTATTATTTAGGTCTTTTTTTGTCATTGTAAACGAGGGAAAATGAAGTCAATGTAATAGGCTACTCACCTGCCACTTTATTAGGTACACCTGTATAATATAATGCAATTCAATACAACAGCTCTGCTATATATTCTACCTTTACGAAGTTTATCATGTCCAGTTTTTGTTGACTATATCTGAAAGGTGTAAATGCAATTACATGTTTTAGCACTGAGTTCATAGTTAAAGGTGGTGTTGCACTGGACTAATTGTTTGTCCTCCCTATTTACAAACATGAGGTGGTCAGAATATTAGAAACACCTCTATATATGTATATATATGTATATATATATATATATATATATAACGCACGCAGTCCAGTACAACACCACCACTAACTATGACCTCAGTGATAAAACAGAGAATTGAAGTAACACCTCCTATGGGTAGTGTAAAAAAAACAACATCTTTTCGGCATCATAAAAGTAAACTTGATGGCGGAACAGTAAGGCAACCCCTAGATGGCAGCAGTGCACTGTCCCTCGTTAACAGGACTGAGCTGCAGCTGTCAGAGAGAACTGGGTTAGATTTGTGGGGCAAATGACCTCATACTGTAGCATCATCTTCATCATTAGGAGATGAAGAGAGAATTAAATAGTCCTTCTCCCTAGTCGTTATTTTCTCCCCACTATCCGCTCTAAACACGACCAGTAATTACTGGCAAAAGAAATATTTCTCTTATGAGCAACTTGCAATCATACAGTAGGTCATAACTGTTAGGAAACTAAATAATGCAACACCACAACTCAGTGAGCTCATGGGAATATTAAACTCGCGTTTCCGCCAGAATTCAGCTATAAGGGCCTGTATTATAATGAGGTTAATTATGAGAAGGACTACTGCACTACTACTACACGTACAAGGAAAAAAAGCAGGGATATCCATGATGTTTGTCATTATGACATCTCCCATAACATCTGGGCTTGAGATATTAAAATCCTGAAGAATGACTCCCACGCAGCCCGCATCAGCACCGCAGTGCGCGACGCTGGGGGCTGCTGATGTGCTGTGGCGCACACTAAATTTGGGTGGCGCACAATGCACCAAAACCCCCCGAAACGGAATCCCAGGATATCCCACCCCCACCCACCACTCGAAACGGAATAGCCCTCCTCCCTCAGCCCTCCTCCCCTCCTCTTTTACCTCCGCCTTCTCTCACCATCACCCCTCTTCTTCCTCCTCCTCCTCCTCCCTCACGTCCCAACTCGGGAGCGCCGCCGATCGGTCGCCAGGATTTTCCCTTCTCGGCCAAAATGGAGGAGGAGGTCTCTCGCTTAATGAAGGGAGCACAGACTGTATGACCGGATCTGCTTCAATGAAAGGCGTTAGGATCCGCTTTTGCTGATAAATAATTACTGCAACAATAAAACCCTTTGAGGATATCAAGCGCTATTTCCGCACAAGCGACCACAGCAATGAGCGCAGGAGAGGGACTAGATGAGGCTGCGAAGGACGCGGCAGACATAGCGGCGTTTTTCAAATCCGGTAAGTCGGGAAGGGGCGAGTCTGGCTCTGGGAGAGCTACAGTAGAGCTGTCGGTGTGATCACTGGTGGTCTGCCACATTGCTGCCAAAAAATGACAAAAACCACTGACGGGTTTCATGGGCGAGATGCGTACTGCGCGTCGGACGTGCTGGAGAGATGCGCACAGCTTGTAGTTATTTACCACCTTTTAGTTCACTGACTTGTCAGTCTGCAGCCTTTAATGACAACAGCTCGAATAACACCTCCGGAGATAGGAGCTTTTGATTATTAGTCAGTGACCCCATTTTGGGGTAGGCTACAAGGTGTGGATGGTTAAGCTCGACCACCAGTCTCTTGGGGCTGTACGAGTATTTCGACGTTACAGGCTGTATCCATCACGAACCCCTTGGATGTGGGTCGAACATTGTTAAATTTAATTTCTGTCTTCAGACTCGTGTAGATTGAACTATTTTGTAAATGGACGTGTGATCATGCATCACTCTTAACCCAGGTCCCTCGGATCTGATGCACGGATAGAGGCTAGGCCATGGACGCACGTATGGGCAATAGGTTGCACTCTACGCACTGGGCCTGTCTGATATGATTGCATCAACCTAACAAATAAGAATAGGCCTGCCCACCTCATCACTCTGCATCCAAAACATAAACACCTGTGCCTGATATCAGCCAAATAATAACATAGGGGGACTTTTGTCATGCACTTTGTTTTGGTAGTGCTTGTGAGAAACATTGTTATCTGACATTGTAAGTGCAAGGTGTCATTTACATTACTTGAGCATTCTTACTCTAATAGTAACAATTGTTTACCAGGTATAGACACACACTGACTTTGTAATATTATGGCATATATTCCATTCCTATAAGAAGGGATGTGTTGCTATGATTGGTATATGGAATATCATAAGATGTTTCCCCATCAATATGTGGTCTATTTGCTTTTTCAAACCTGTATAACAGGCATTTCTAAGAGTGTGAAAACACTGTATGGCAAGTTGTGCAGGTGAGACGTTTCATCATTGTGTGTTGAGATGTTGTTTTCTTATTCTAGCTAACACCCTCCTGGATATTAACCCACAGTCAAGTCCCCGCTTGTTCTAACTTTATAAAATACCAATTTAACCCAATCTGACACAGACATTAGGAGTGCAGGGCATGCTATTACAGCATTTGGAAAGTACATTTTAAAGCAAAAGTCCAGTGTTGGGAAAGATGTCGCCACCATTAGAGCGGGACCACCTCTGATACGCACAAGAAGAAGCAGCTGTCTCTCGCTCTCTCTCTCTCAGCTGTTTCTCTCTGTGACACCTGGTGCCTTGGGGTCTGCTGTTCACCATCTCCACAGATTGCACACATGCAGGAACACACACATAGACACAGCATTCACACGCGTCCACCTAAGTGCACATGAATCAATAGATGCAGCAGACATGTGTTTGCATGTGCATACACATATACTTCATACTTTTAAAAATAGTCTATAATTCACATACTTTCTCCTAGAAAATGCCTCTGCCAGTCAGATGGTTAGGAATGTTGTCAAAATGGGTTGTATTCAAATGCTACAGTCTCTCTTACGGTTGGTTGGATGCCTGCCAATGTATTTTCCTATAGCTGTGTTGTATCAGGCTGGAAAGTTGGCTCACAGCGAAGTTGGACTGCTTGGATGTTTATATAGCAGCAAATGCAGTTCATACAGTATTCATGATGGAGACAGAAATAGGTTATGGCCTCAGGAAACTTTTATAAGAGACTATTATGAAGAGAAGTATGGGAAAAAAAAGTTTCTAGGTTGTTAAAATGGAGAATAGGACTAAATGGTGAGTGAATAATGTCATATAGCTGCGTGTCTGCAGGTGAGATGAGAGCTGATTGTTTAATTAATGTGTTATCTTTCATGCCACTCGAATGGCACACAAAGATGGACATATTGGAAAGATGAACGAAATACAAGTCAATCAGTGAATTTGTTCATTCACTCACTGCGGTTAATGTGCTTTTAATTGGACTATACCCTTCCTCATTCATTCATTTGGCAAACTTAGATGGCATTTTCATCACTTCATGTCATTTATTCAGTTCATTCAAACTTTATTGATCTCATTCAGTTTATCAAACAAACATCAAAAACATTTTATCTTGTCATTTATTTCTTCTCTGTTTTAAGTATTACCAATCAGATATACATACACATCTGCAATTCGTCCAAACATGATATGATATGTCAGTTATTCATTCGTTTATACATGCATACTATGTATCCCAGTCTTTCTTGTAGTTTCACTGTGAAGGACCAGTAGTAATGGCCATCCCGCTGCCTGTAACCTCTCCAGCAGGCTCCCTAATTGCTGCCAGCTTGTTGCATGTTGAAATCTTGGCACACAGCTGCTCATCCTAGTTGATCCCAAGCACTTTATTTCTGGGGCTCTGTGTATGTGTGAGTGTGTTTTGTTTTTCTGGGGCTCTGGATGCACTTTGATGCCCTAGTTAGTCAGTGAAGGCTAGAATATGGTAGATTGTTTTGCTGAACAAGACATAAAGAGACAGACTGGCTGTCTGAGCAGCTTGATAACTGGCTAAAAGGCTGACTTAGTGAGAGACTAACTTACTGACTGACTGGATAACTGAATGTGACTTTGTAGCTACAAAGCTGGCTGGCTGACTGGATGATTAAGCGGAGAATTCCATCAATGCCCCAAGCGTTTCAAAGTCCTAGCTTTTGATCCTACGCTAATTTCTTCACCTGAATGGATAATGCTATCGTTGGCCCTTGAAAATACTTGATGTTCCTCTCTGCTTGATTATTTTCAGTGAGCAGATGGAGCTCTATCTCTGAGTCCCACACTGATGCCGTGGATCACAGCTCAGTCGCTGAGTCACTCTCCCAGGTTGCTCATGCCGTGACTTAAAGTCCAATCCTGAAATCATTGCAACTGGTCGAAGATGAGAAATATTCAACTGCTTTCTTAAACATTTTGAAGACAGAACCAAAGTTTTTTAACCTTTTTCATCCTGTCATGCTCAGCTATCAAGGCATATATCACTTCAGCTTTGCAAGTGTTAGCAAAACAAACCTTTTAAAGCATTGGAATACAATAACACTCTTCATTACTATATTTAGTTGTTTATAAATAGCACAAGCAGTTCACTATTAGACTAATAATATCCAATTCTGTTTTGAATACGGTTGATGATAATACCCCTTTGTTTCCTGTTTGGATTGCAGATTTGGACATTTATCAAGCGTTCTTCAAAGTGAGGCATCACAGACCAATAACATACTGCTGATTGCTGCAAGCCCACGCAAGCTTAGCAGCACGTCCCCTGTGAACTTGAAATATTGGGCAATTTGTAATCAAGGCAAGTTGCTCATAACTAGAGTTTTGCCTGGTTGTGGAACAGTCAAGAATTGCATTAGGACAAGTCTGGAAGTTGTATTGTCAAATAACTTCCAGCAGCACTGGCAGCAACCATGAACAGAGTAAATTCAAGTAGCATTATGGAATATTTGGGTGATATGTTAATATTGTATGTCTGGGTTTTTTTTGTCAATATCTTTATTTCTGTCTCCTCAAAAATAATTAGTATTTTGTTATTTATTATGTTTTAGGAGTAGATCAGTGAGGATAGCACTTGACTCATTCTACACATCCACATGCATTTCCCCTCTAAATTATATATGATAAAAAAAAACTTACATAAGTTTTCTTACAGTATTTTACAGATTATTGTGTAATATTTTACAAATCACACTGTTTTTACTATACTATCCTTCCATTTGTCTGAGGTTAACACAATGTACAGCAGATACATTATTGAGGTCTACAATAATTGCGAAACTTGACTTGATTTATCTGGCTTGACTTATACCACTTTTATACATACCAATTTTTCAGGTATGACAAGAAATATAACGGTATGCTGATCTGGGTCTTTCCCCTGTTTGTCTCCTCATACACAGGACAGCCCAATGCTGTCATCCAAAACGTAATATCTGTGTTATGTGTTTAAAATGGCAGATGACGTAACACTTCCGTCACTAGTGATTTGAAGTACTCAATACATCAAACAGAGCAAAACTTGACTATGGTCTAAACCTGGATCAATTTGCAGGGCCACCAAAATCTGAGCATGCCGTTTTTATTGATAATTGGCATACAACTTTCTCAAAGTCTCTAGTGTCTTATAGGTTGAAAGGTGTGTTAGAAAAATGCTGGGCTACTGTGCAGTATTTGATTGTTCAGCATACCTTAATGTGCAATACTTTTGCAATTCACAGCTACTGTCTCTTTCTTGTCATAGCTTCATGCCAGAGCCATTAGCACCACATGAACTAAAATCATGTGGTCACTGGTGACACTTAGGTGATGCATCACATCTTTAGATTAACTACCGTCAAACATATTGGAGCACTAAGGAGAGAGAGCCGTCTTAGCAAAACCAAAAATAACATTTGCATGATAGGTATTAATACATAGATAGTCTTCTGAGTGAAGTGTAATGAAGTTACGGGGCTTGTGCAATAGCATTATTGTACAGAACTGCACTGTGAAACTCAATTGACATAAAAGCAACCAGATGTGCTGTATGCTGGAATATGGTTAAATAAATGTCGAACAAATTACATAAGAGCCGTATCCCCAGTCATAACTACGCTGGTCACAAGACAGTGGTCATCAGTCATAACACCCATGGAGTATGGGGCTGGGCTTGTTGCAAAGATCTACTGTTTACTGTGTGAAACTGGCTTCTATTCTATTCATTACTAATGCAGACTGGCTTTCAACTATAGATGTATGAGTGTCTTGGCAGTCTGCAGCGTTAAATAATTGATTTTTTTTATACCAGGAGAATAATTGATAGGCAGTGGCATAAGTGATTACCTCTGCTTTGTCACTGTAGTTCTGTTGAGAAAAATTATGAAAGAGTTGTATTGCATAGACAGGTTGGAAAACACCTATGCTTTTTTTTCAGATTTTACTTTGTACTTTTGTAGTTGGCCTGAAAATGCAAGTTCAATTTAGACTGAAAGCAAATTGAAGCCCAAAACCAACTAAATAAACACCAATAATGTTTGCTGCACCGCTTTATGCATGTTGTATGTAATAGCTTGTCGTTCAGTGCATCTCGCATTGAGAGTAGAAACAAGACATCGGCATCAACAATAGCAGTATCAGTATTGACAACGCAGTGAGCCATTTCCCTCTGTCCCCAAAGTGAACCCACTGACCTGTGCCAGTGCAGTCTGTAATGGGAGCCAAATCACTGAGCAGTGATTCTTTATTTTCTTCTAGCACAGTCATAGTCGATGAAAGCATAATGACCTAATGTTATCTTGCACACTCAAGCAGAAATCTTATATAATCATGTAGATGAGGCAGAGGACTTCACCAGGCCATGCAGTATGCGTACAATATATGGTAAACAGTACTGATAAAGAGAGAGGGGAGGATGGGAAGGCTAAGACAAATGTGTACTGAGAGAGGAGAAAGGCAGAGTAAAGACAGGGAAAGTAAATTAATATATAGGATAGAGGGAAAAGAGAGTGAGATTCCAAAAGAGAGGACACAGCATACTTAGAGGGACAAACAAACCTTCAGTCATCAAATTATAGAGTTGAGGCTTGGGTGGAGCACACCCTGCAAAATGTAGGCTACTCTTCTCTCCATGAGGCTGAAACCTTTCGGTTGCATCCAGGGGCAGCCTAATTGGCAGTTGGTCAGAGTTAAAGACTATAAGCTTAGATTGGCATTGCCTGCACTGCTAAATCGCCTGGGCCCGCATGCACAGGAAGCTATCTCATTTATTCAACTGAAGGAGAAAGAGAGGACTAGTTTGAAAGACAGAGAAATCTATAGTTATGGTAAAAAAAAAAAATTACAACATTTATATTAATGATAAAACAGATACAGCACAAAATAATGAACTCAAAGTGCCACAACAGTCAGGCAGATAAGTTGCTTTAGCTTCTTAGTAAAAACCTTTGCATTCTAGTCAGTCAGTATTTTAGTTCACCTGCAGGATTGTAAGCACGTTCTTTTGCGATTAGCATAATAATGCTTCTTGAAAATTTCAGTACATCAGTATGTCTCAATATGACATTTGTATGTGTTAAAAAAAAGTTACTCTGACGCAAATGGTTCCATAACTCTGCAAATCCAACAAAAAATACCTAGATGTCATCATGATACTTTTATTAGCCACAACAAAATACGAGTTCTTGCTGCAGGGACACAAAAGTAAGCTAAAAGGGCTATTACATACTGAAAATTGTTGTAGCTGTGACCTATGGCACCGCACCGTAAAATGTTTTCCTTTTCATTAATAATGGACATATACATACTTTAAGCCCCCATTTTTGCTTGGTAACCAACAGCTTAATTTTGTGTTTGCTGCAAAAGGGGCTTAATTAAATCTCACCTGAACCAGCCATATTACAAACCACATAAAATATGGTTACAGGCTAATAAGTCTGTAATCAATAACATAACTCAATCAATGTAAGCAATAACATCATCCACAGTATATGTACATATGAAAGACAGTTAACTGTGCCAATAAACAGATCAGGATGATGGTGCGTATGTGCAAAAGAATCCAATGTTAGCCTTAAAATCATGAAATACAGATGGTCTCATGGCTAATAAACAGTTAGCAGCATACCAAAAATTAGCGATTCCAGGCCAGTGTACTGTATGTGACTGAAAAGAGGCTGTTTTCTCCTCCTCTCCTGAGTTTATATAAAAAGCTTACTGTATGCTCCCAATAAGGACCAGATGTTGGGATGCTTGTTATAGCCTGTTCCTCTTTTAGTGTTTATTGGAGAGTTTTATGGAGAAGACAATCAAGAAGGTAGCACGGCGAGGCAATTACCTATTTTACAGCCAGACCATGCTGATCGATCTCATCAGAGACTCGACCTTTTCGAGAGAGTCGTAATACACTTTATGGACATGTAACCCCCCTCCATCTCACCAAATTATTGATTGTTGTAAAATGTCATGTACGTCTATGCCAGGGGTCACTTTGAAGATGTTCAAACAAGGACCAGGCCTTTCTTTTCTTTAACACAGAGAGAATGTGAAGATATATTCCAGTCCGTTTGAACTCTAATGAAGCGTGTCAAATATTTTAGCTTGACATTCATTTTCTGGACAGTTTGAACTAAATCTTAAGACATACCTGAGTTTAAATTCACATGATGCATTGGAGACCAGTCAGGAGCTACTATTGAGGACCTCAGTGAAAAATATGCAGAGCTATGATCCCACCTTCTTAGTATATGCACAATCCAGAATAATGCTGCATAGATCTAAGAGAGATCTTTCCCATTATTTGTTCATTTCATTACTTCCCATTACATAACATTATACAGGGCCCTTAACTATATAACTAAAACTAACCAAAGTAGTAAAATGATAAGTGCTGAAAAATATCCTTTCATTTGAATGCTCCTCCAGATGAAAGATATTGGCTGGTAGCCTTATGTCGATAATCAGGAATTCCAATAGGTTGGTAATGCGTTTGTAGGCTGCTAAGTGTAGCCTATGGGACAGTGTCATTACTTCACACACAACGCACACACATGCACAGAGGTATAAATCACTACATCCCACCCACGTCGCCCGAGGCCCTGGAAGCAAGGAAGAGGGGGATGGAGGAATGGAGTGAATGAACGAGGGATGGAGGCATAGGAGGATTGCGGGTCATAAAAATAGGCTGTGGGCTGGTCTGTGCGTCTCCTGCGAATCCCCTATCTGATCTGTCAGTCAACTGCAGACTCCCACTCATTCTATCCTTTTTCATTCCTTTCATCGCCTCCTCCTTTCCTTTCCCACACAGCTTACCATCCTTACCTCATACCTTGCCTCTGCTCAGGGTTGTCATATATTCAAATAATGATCTTGTTTTGTAATATCTATCCTCCTGTTT
The DNA here is from genome assembly GCA_003416845.1 of Oplegnathus fasciatus. Lineage (NCBI taxonomy): Eukaryota > Metazoa > Chordata > Actinopteri > Centrarchiformes > Oplegnathidae > Oplegnathus > Oplegnathus fasciatus. The sequence continues at coordinate 20,910 of NTHP01000435.1, read as the reverse complement.
GTGATTGTATGCCTTCCTTCATCCAAACAAAGGTGATCAAATGTGACACCGACAGACGAACAAAGATATGTGCATCACATTAAAGGAAACAACAACATAAAGTGTCTTTGGTGTTTGGCCAGCACAAGCTGCCACAAAACTTTGTTCACCATTAACCCCAAAAAAGCAAAGCATTTTCACAGTATTATGTCAGCTTTTGGAACCAAAAGATATTTTGTTGTTTCAATAAATGAAGCAGGGCGCAGCAATTACCAATGACTACAGTCATCATTTTAAAAAGTTTTTAGCATTGCTGGAGACCATCATATAAACATATTGATTCACAAAATGTTTGCTGGGATTCCTCCACACATTCCTAATTCTTCCTTCCTTGACCTTTCTCCTCTCTCCCTATGCCCCTAGAGCAGATGTTTCAATCCTTCCCGTCTTTCACAGTTCCTCCCCTATCTCCTCTCCCTTTCCCTACAGCTTAAACCAAGGAAGCATCTGGATCTGATATCTGAAGTCGCAAGCCTCCCACAATGCTTCGTGCCTCCTCTTTTCAAGAATAGCACTTTGAAAAAGGAGCCACGGACTCATGAGGCCATGCCCCCCCTTGAGTTCAGAGACACACACATTTTTTTTTTAAAGAAGTTCCTCTTGAGAGAGAGGTACATTGTCAGTAAGTCAAGTGTCTGGATGTGTGTCATTTTTTTCATTCATAAAATCAGTGAGCCAGTTCCTCTCCTCTCCTGTAGAGTGCATAAGAATGGGTCACTGGACTTCATTCTCAGTTGTGCGTTAGTTTCAGTCTTTTGGCTTTTTCTTTAGTTTTAGGGTAATTTAAAACATTAAATGTTTGCTAAATGTTGTTAAATGTATGAGGTTGACAGTGTAGCAATAACTTTCGTAACGTATATTCTATCATGCACAGTAGCACACTGTGTACACTAGTAGTACATGTCCAACTGAATCCTTGCGACTTCAGATACCAGACCGATGCGCTTCACTGCACTTCTCTGCACTAATGGCATGTTTTTACGTTTTTAGCAGACAAGCCAAGGTCTTACTTCAGTCAGTATGAAAACAAAAAATCTGAATAAAGCAGAACATGGACTCAGCTTTGGTAAAATCAAAGCGCAGCCTGCAGTGTGTGTTTGCATACATGTGTCAGCTTGTGTGCTGCCTGAGACTGCTTGTCTTCTGTCAACAGCTGTGCGCAGTCTGTCCAACAGGAACTGTGTAGTCTCTGTTTCTCTCACAAACACACACACACTGTAACATTCCCTTTTGCTTTGAAGACAGCAGCAGGCTCTGATCCCTGTCGCGTGAACAGTGCCAGCCCAGTGCTCCTCTGGCTTAGGAAGGCTAAACTGCCGCTTGGCCTCGCTGGCTTCAGATAAAATAGGTTGAGGTTCAAACTTAACATCCCATCCTACTGTATTGGCTTGCAGAAGTACCTACTGTTAAATTGGTAGTATTTTAGAAGAAATACTGCCAATTTTGTTGTACCGTTGGAGCTAGATGGTGTTTATTTTGTTGGTGTAGCATTCACAAATTGAGGTCAGGGTAAAACTTGTTGCCAATAAAATGCTGTTTGCACATCAAAGAAAATAAAAATGGGTTTCATATTTCACACTTGACTACTGTAGATGAACCTGTGAAACAAAATACACAATTTCACTTCATTTTGAAGAAACAGGACCTTACTTATTTTTCTTCTCTCCATTCCTAATAAAAAAAACTTGTCTCAGATTTTAACATCCCTCCAAATCATCCTCCATATAGGGCTATTCCACTTGTTACAGCTTTATCTCGATCTTGGCTACAAGTGAAAGCTCCCTCACTTGTCTTGACCCGGTGGTTTCTTTCTTCACTCTATTTGGGAGGAGACTACTTCTCTTCTCTCCTTCACAGACTCCTTCCTGTCCATATGACCATGTCACTGCCTAATCCCTGCCTGGCACCAAATGCTGATCATGATTTCTCCAGACAATATCTTGTCTCTATACATTCCACCACTCTGTAAAGATGATTTAACAATGAAAATGATGTACAGAGTATCTGAACATTTCCTATTGTTAAATTTCTAACTTCTTTCATATACTTTTCTTAAGATTCAAACGCAGCTCGTGAACAAGAAATAGATGCCCAACACATGTAAGGCCTCGAAAATTCTGTTAGAGGATGAGCACTCCTCACTGGACCAAACACTTTATCCACACTACACTGTATGAAGTGAAACATACAGTGTGTGAGCAGGTGCTTACTGTAATCCTCGTTAGGCAGCAGCATATGCCAGGCTGTTCTTTTCAGAAAGGCAGCCAGGAGAAGTCAGAGCGAAGAAGGGCTAAGCTGCTCCTGTCCCTCATTCCCCACCTCTCCTCTCTGTTATCTCGTGCCACTGTAGTGTCTTAGTGATGAGTGACCCAGAAAGCAAGTTCATCGGTCTGCTGCCAGATACAAGATGCATGTCAGTGCATAAATAAATGTGCGTCTTTGGAGCATGGAACACTACTCACATCAGTACTCTATATCAACAACAAAAAAGTAATTTTACTTTATTTATTTACATATGAATTTAGCTGAGATTTGAGTTGTGGATGTGTGGATTAGCAGAACGTGATCGTTATAAATTAATCAGTCCTGAATTGATCGTAATGCCAAAACTGACGTCACTGATTCCAGCACTGCAGTTCAGACAGGATCCAATTTTGTCTCCACTCAAGTGTTACAAGCTTAGGATACGAAGCGCCAGACACACTGCTCTGCTTTTGCACAAGTCTGGTTGAATGTTCTTAACATTTCATCTCGCTGAAGATGATTCCTCGGGCATTAGAGATACAGATATCTACTGTACTTGGTATCTTTAAATGATTCAGTCGCTTATCAGCTGGCGAGCTGAGAGTCACCATGAGTCTGTATGTGCATTTGAGACAGAGTGTGAGAGCATAGGGTAAAGAAGACAGATCAAGAGCACAAGGATCTATAGTTCCGATCAATACCGACATTTTGACTCAGATGTTGAGTGCACAGTATGTCTTCACCAGCTCATGTTCAGCTATAATGTGTACTACTACTACGTATGTGCATTTATACATGCATGTGGGAGCACATTTAGGGGCACATCTCAGCGAGGGACTATGCAGATACTCGGATCAAAGAGCTGCTCAACAATTGCTCGCTCTCTCATTTGTGCTCCGTGATCACAAAGCTCTAACTTCTGACAATAAAGCATGGTGAAGGTTGAGGTACTGCTCGAGTGGGTCACAGGACAGTCCTGTCACTCTTTATTTTCTTTACTAAACTTCCTCTTTTCCTTCCTCTAATTTTGTATCTCTCTGTCCCTCTTTTTTTTTAGATTGCTCTCTTCCAAAATGTGAATCCAAACTGGATGGCCCAGGTCAAACCTCCGGTAGGTCTGATTGTCACACAGTCATGGGGAACCAAAAATCCTTCCAGAGCACGATGTATGCACATGTTTTTTGCCCATGCTAAAAATCCCTATCAATGTGTCTTGCTAGTCATGTCAGTGATTACGAAAAAAAATGTTTGTACTTAATCTTATTTGTCCAACATCAAATTGAATTCCAGTTGAAAGAGGGAACCAAGGATTTTCACGTTTATGGAAGCTTTAGAGTTCCATGACTTTGTGTTTGGCAGGAGGAGAACTGCTGTAGTAGAAAAAGCAAGGCTGATGCTCAAAACGCTCTCAGTTCACCATGGATGAAACAGTGTAGCTTATATATTTGTGTGAGTAAGAGGGAGCCAGAGCTGAAACATTAAGAACACCATGTACCATGCCCACTTTAAGTAAAATGTTGTGTTCCATCAAAACTCTACTGTGTCGAATCCCATTAGACTCTAGGCCCTCTGTGGCATCAGCTAGCAACCATGACCTTGTGGGTTCTCATCCCCAATACCCCAAGAGATACATACATACTAAAAATACACCAAGTCACTCTCTCCAGGGTGAGTTGTTTTTGGGTCTAAACAGGCCAGTTAAGTGGCCCATAATAGGGTATGCACATAGATTATCCCATTTGAATGTAGGCCTGGTTCCCTGGCCATAGATTATTCAGTTTAATCTCTCTCGGACTAAAATGCATTGTAGGTTTTTGGAGCTTTTCCACAGAAAGTCTGATTTAAATGAAAAGGCTTGGTGTAATCTGTGTCAGGAAAGCTGGCAGAAAGTAAATTTGAGTTGAATGCCAAGAGTGAGCACATAAAGAAATATTTTTAAAGATTTTTTGTGCATGTCGTGTAAGTGTTAAAGCATTACACTGTAGCAAGAGATTGTCAGGGATGGATGGGACACATATTGCACTTGTTATGATCTCTCAACAAACGTCAGTAGATTGTGTTGTATTTAGCTCTGTGAGCCCCATGTGTTTGACACAGTTTTGACCTGATGTTTTCCATTTGGGTCATTCAGGGATGAACATTTTACAAGACTGTTTTTCAATTGACAGCTTGGTCTATTATTCCCACTTGCCAGAATTTGAATGGGTGTTAATAGGAAATGATTGGGACATGCCAGGCAAATCCTGTGCACAGGCCTTTTGCCCAAAAACCCTTGAACTTCATTCCTGAGGCTGACTCACAAAAATTAGAGCTGCAGTGGCGTCTTTGTATGTTTTTGTTGGAATCAGGCAAAAATTCATGAGCTGCTCACAGTGAATCAGAGGTAATCAGGTTGTACTGGCCATTTATGGCTGATTGTTCATTGTTCATTTTCAATTACTCTGAACAAAATTAACTTGCTGTTGAATTAAGTGTCGATTTAGCAAATTGCCTGAAGCGTTCCGTTGCACTGTAACATTAAATTGCAGGTGTGCAAAGTCCTCGGAAAAATGAAGACTAATACATCTTTCACTTACTTATTAGCTGATATGGCACATTCTAAACATGGAGTGTGCTGTAGGCCACAACAGAACATTTATTATTTGTCCTCATGTATGTGTGAATGAAGGACGTGTGGTTTAGTCTGAGTCTGTGAGTATCTGCGTTAGTGGATGAGTGTACCCCTCAGCAAGGCTGACTAAACATTCAAATATATACTATATACTGCTATTTTTATCCCTAAGTGGGAAGCAAAATAGCAGTATATAGTATATGCAATAGCTACTTGTGCTCATACATATTGTTGTGAATTTTGGTCTTGCTTCCATGAGATGTGCTAGTTTTAGATCCTTTGTTGCTTCCTTTCAAAGGTTTTGACATAACCTCAACTGGGTACTTCCTGTTTTTTAATCTAAACTTGGCTTGTTTGGCCAACATGTTTTGAGAAACATTGGTCTTTTCAGGGCTTAGACTTGTTTTGTTCATAATTCTGTGTACCAGTGGGAACTCAAAGCTACATGTACATGGAGAGACCGTCTTGTCTATGTGGGTTGATAAGTTAGCCATGATGTATGACAAGGTATCCTAATATAGAAAATAATGAATGAAGCAATGTGAAGAACGAGAGATAGTTTGCAGAGTGGCATTCATCAACCAAGTCAAATCAGTTGGTTTAACCATTAACGTAGCATAAAACATCATTATTGTTTCTATGGTTACCTGCAGCCTAGTATAGGCTGAGCAATGGTTTAGAACAGTGATTATGCTGTTAGAATCAAATCTTTGGCCCAAACAAAGCTACAGTAGGTGGTACAAGATAACTTGCCCAGATTTAAGACACACAAGCCATTTCTGATATAACAGCAACAGGACTTGATGTCCCATCCGTTTTCATTCATTGGATGGATATGGCTAAAAGAAGGGAGAGCTGAGTGAATCATTACTATCAGTCGTCCCAGACTAATGATGTAGGTTTGTGATGTTTGGTGAAAGTACAAGAAGAATTCACGCACAACATTGGTAGCCTGTAGGCCTTACTTTAGTGCTGAGTAGTGTCTGTGCGTCTCTAGACTCAGCCCCCTGCCAAATTCAACCTTTCTACCAACATCATCCTGCCTCTCTTGTCTGATCTGTCAACACTCATCTGTTCTGCTCATGTCATATAGTGCCACACAAGGGCCTGGACACATCTGAACATTTACAGACACACACTTTAGAAGTTCACTTACTTTCTTACACTTTCACTCAATCAGTTTATTTGGTTTTAATTATTATCCCATTTATGTAGTAATACTACTTGGGTTATCAGAACTCTAGATTACTTAACACAGTCTATTAATCATCATGAATATGCATTAATTTGAAGTTACACTGATTTAAATTACCATAACTACAACTGAATTATCTATGGACATACAATCAGATTAGCTCACATACATTTCTTACAGTACATGTGTTTGATAGAGGGGGAAAATGAAAGAAAGCCTACAATTTGGATTGCTTTTGTACAAGACACTTAACCACAAAATCACAAGTGTCCCAAAAACACTGTTGGCCTGCATATGGATTTACAGACTAAGCGTGCTTAGAGTAAATAGTTGGACTGTTCCCCAGTTATGGTCTGACTCTCAGTCCAAGATAATCTGCAACAGTAGCCAACTGCCTGTTCAGTCAGGATGATTCTGATCTCTTACTGCACTAATACTATTTAGCATGTATAGTATGGTGAATTAGATGAGAACGATTTGCAGTCCTTGTCTTGCTGGCTGAAAATAGATGAATATTTTAACACGGAGAGAGGGAGAGAGAAGAGGAGATGTCTCTCCTCTCCTCTCCTCTCCTCTCCTCTCTCCTCTCCTCTCCTCCATATGTTTCTGTTCAGTTTAATTCAGCTGTGAACTCAATCTCTCATCTCTACCCATACTGAGCTCACTGTGTGGTTCCTATTGAATTGGGCTTTGAATGCTAACCATGTGCTCTGCGGGTAGACGAGCAGGCAGGCATGCTCACTCAGTCATACACACACACACTTCTAAGCAGCAGAGGAAGTGGTTTTCTCTGGAGTTCATTGGATTTTTGTTTTTTTATTCTCCCCTGCAGAGGCCAGGGTGGGGAAGACTAAACTCTATTTGGTCTGTTTGTGGATGTGGTCATGTGTGTCTTTGAGTGAATTTTGTTTACTCGCACTCTATTTCCCTCTTTTCTCTCCTGTTCCATATCTTTTTTTCTCACTCCATTGCTTTCCCTCTTTCTTTGTCCTATTAGATCTTTCAAAAGATGGTAAGAAGTTACCCTTCTTTTTTTTTATTGCTTCATTTGCGATTAACATCAACCCATTTTTACAAACACAAAGAGAGAAATGTAAAAACAGCCAAATGGGTGCAACAAGAGCTCAAAACAACACTGAAAAACAGGCAGAGGATGTAGGAAAGAATCAGCTATATACAGTATATAGCTATAATGTAGGCTACAGTGTCATGTCCTTACCTCTACAGGACATGAGGTGCGCGTTTAATATCACGGATTAACCAAAAGGTTGGCTGAACTTCTTATGAACTTGGCTTGCATGAAAGCACATGATTAGACAAGGTGCTGTCACCTAATTTGCATGCATGCGTGCAGTTGGACAAGTACCAACCATAATTACATGGAGGCATGCATTATGTACAAACACTGACCATCCACCTAGTGTCTACAAAAGAGTGTGTGATCACAGCTTACAACTGATAGCTCTCAGTGAAGCTTGTCCCATGGCTTAGCAAGGCCGGTAAACCTTGAGACTTCATTATGTATTTACTGCTATGGAACAGGGACATTGCAGTGTGTCCAGTGGAATGTCCAATTACATGACAGCCTCTCAATATTATCTTGTTTTCATGTTTTTCATTTCTTTCATTTATGATTTGATTGCGACATTTCTTACCAGTCTGGAAAGTTATTAGTTTCAAAGTGTTAAAAAGACTAAATTCTTTATGACAGCTGCAATTTTGGAAATATTTCCTTTGGGTAAAGCTGCTGGGAGACTCTCTCTCTTTCGTACACACACTTTCACACATAAAGGAGATGGGATGAAAGAGAGGAAAGCCAGTTAGACGCCCTATGGTGTCTTACACAGAGACAGCTGGACTCTGTTCTGAGTGTGTTTGTGTCATGTTTATGTGCACGTTTGTGTGTCTCTGTGCATGCAGTTCATTCAGATGTGCATGTGCATGTGAATGTGTGCATCCTGACCCCTCTGTGTGCCTTTTGCCTAGTTTGTGTGTGTGTGTGTGTGTGTGTGAGAGAGAGTGTGTGTTTGTGCATATGGCCTTAATTGGATCATGCTGAGGAACACTGGCTGTGTTGGTTTTAGAAAGAGCACAGCTTGCATCCTCCTGTCACAGGATATCAACATAATGATATCTGTTTGGCCAAGCAATATTTCCTGTGGCTGCAAATAACAAGACAATCAAATCCAAAAAGGGTCGGTGGAGAACAATCTGAAAACTTTCTTTCTCCACACAACACATCAGTTCAATCAGCTGGAGTTTGTTAATCAAATTTATTAATTGACTTATTAAAAACATGCACCTTGTTGAATGGGTGTTTTTATGTCACTAAATAATGATCTTTGGACACAGCTTTAAATTTCTATATTACTGCTTATAAAAAGGTTCAGACTATTTTATTGGAGTTATTAATTACTGAATCAAAAACTGTGTCATGTAATCAGAATTTTCTGATTAAAATTATACTGATTAAAAAATGATGCGAAATGGATTTCCTGTCAGTTTTAATATGTTTTGGCTCAAAACCCAAATTTCCACAATGGATGTAATTATTTATCTCTGCAATACCTTTAATTGCTTATGAAACAATGGCAAAATGTAAAAGAAAGCATCCACTAGTTAAGGAGGAACGATTATAATTATTTTCCTTATAATATATTGATTATTCAAATGCGTCAAATAACTACACATTGTTATAAAAAATTAATAAGTGACGCATGATCTAGAATAAGGCCTTAGGCAGATAATACACACTTGCACATATATCAACACCAACACCAACTCACAGGTTCACCAATAATGATTTTCCTCATCCCCATGCATAGCTGAACCCTGCCCTCCATATACAAACACACACATTAAATACATAAATACACCACCATACTGTATGCTAATAGGCTCCATCTGTTGTAAAATGCATTTTCCCTAAAGTCAAGACACTGTGTTCCTCTGCACTGTCGACATCAGATTCACTGTAATTTTCATCAGAATCTTTTCTCTCTGTAAGACTTGATCTCTTATTGCTGTTATACATGGACAGCTTTTGGATAGAATATAGGTGAGCAGTGTGTAATGTCGCTCATTTTCAACCTCCCTCTTTCCGCTTTTTCCCTCTCCTCCTTATCTTTCTCTCCCTCCTCTCTTCTTCATTTACCTCCCTCCCCCTCCAACCCTCATATCATTCCTATTTCCCACATCATCATCTTTGTCCTCTCTCTCTCTCTCCGACCCCGGTCTTTTCCTGGAGAGCACTGATGCATAGGAAAGCGAGGTTCCGCTCCATCACCCGTCCAATCGCCATCAACCTCTCCCCCATGCATCAGCCAATCGCTTGCTAGAGATGGCCAACGGGGAGGGGCTAAACATGAAGGGTGGGGCGGAGGGGGTGTTGTGTGTGCGTGCTGGTCGCTCCTTGACTCGGGGGACATAAAGGATGCTTGGCTGCTCCAGGGACAGGGGAATATCACCACAATGCCCTCTCCATCCTCTTCGATGGATGTATTCGCAGTTTTTGATGGTTGTGCTGCTGCAGGAGTGATGCTAATTTATACTAAAGAAATGATACTAGAATGCTTTTCATTCATTCAGTTAAAAGACGAATAGGGCGTGATATTGGGTCGTGTGATGGGATCGTCATATCTGTGCAAACACAGTGATGATTTGGATAATTTTCATGCTAAAATATTATAGATACATGCTTTATCCATAGCAGCAATGTGGCAGTTTGACTGTTGTAGTGAGAACACCTGCAGAAATTAGATATTTATGCACATGGAGTGGAACTAATACAGATTTTGTCTGTCTTTTTTCCTTAAGAATTTGATTGGTTAATACCCTGTAGTTTTATGTTGCAATGGAGATGGTGTTAGTGTGAGAATGACTGCCATTGAGAAAAGATGACACCTAATGAAGGTGTTTACTTGAAGCAGTGTTGATGATGGAGACGAACGCAGGGGGTAAAGGCTGTGATTCTTAAAATCTGCAAGCATTTTTCTTGGAGGGGAAGGCTATACCATCTCTCATCCTTTGGAAGCTCATATATGGATGGAAACCCTCCTGTGCTGTCATGCCGCTGGCTTTATTGGTCAGTTGACTGGTTTGAGCGCAGAGGGAGCAGAGACAAGCTGAAGACATGTCCATCCAGATCCTGTCTGTGGAACCTTGTAAGTATTATATGATTTACAAGGCGAGACTGAATAATTTAACATTAGATGGAGAACAGTGACACAGCAACAGTAAGGCAAGGCCACATTTTTTTAAATTACTTTGAAATGTTGTATATGTTGTGTGTGTGTGTGTGTGTGTGTGTGTGTGTATTCACAACCACATACTTAATATGCATTTTAAGGTGCATTAATGTGAGTTGTGTTTCACTA
>NTHP01000435.1:0-10373 GCA_003416845.1 Oplegnathus fasciatus | reverse complement strand
AAACATGTATAGTCCAATGACAGCATTTGGCTCTCCTTATACTCTGCTCTATACTTAGAGCTACTTCTCGACAGCATCACAACTCTCTATTTTTGGTCTGCAAGCTAACTAATGAATGCATGTGAGTCATGTGGTCTCACTTCTCCTCTTGCAAAGGTTTGTGTTTTCATGGAGGGGGATGTAACCACTGGGGGAGCTGAACAGAAGAGCTATCATTGGCTCGGGTAGCATCACATTGCCAGGGGTTCTCAACATAAAAGACAAATACATCTCAGTTTAATAATATACATATGTTGTTATATTCTTGAGCTGAAAGCCCTCCCAGAGCCATAGATCACAGAGTGAAGACCTGAACCTCTGATGACCCAGCTGGGGTCTTTCAAGTTACATTGTATTTCTTAAAGCCATGTTAATTTGAGTATGTAATGATCCTGAACAATATTAGAATCTCCTTCCTAATATTGACTCATCTGCTTCCCTTGCACTTTTTTGACCATTTTTCTCTACTGTTATAGATTTGATAAGGATAAATGATTAAAGGATAACATACCTAATTAAGAAATAAGTAAACACATCTAATATTGTGTACATTCATACAGCCACAAATTTAGCTTCCGTTCTCTGAATAGCCCCAGATTGTCTACCTGACATCACAGGAGGGTAGTTCATTTTCACAAATAAGGATGGAAATGTCTGATATTAGGCTATATTCTATATGCTATAATAACTCAAATCCACTGTTATTGTTTGAGACATAAACAATCATACAGGATGCTCACAAGGATTATATGATTATAATCAGATTAAATTACATTTCATTTATAAATGAACTATCTAAATATTCAAATGTGGAATTTAGCTAAGTAAGATTCCCGAGTCACACTGTTTGAAGGGTCTGAAATTTCACGTTAAAGTAATACTTATATGTATCTTGTTTATGATTGAGAGATTAAAATAAAGAAGTTGGACAGTTTGGAGTTATGAAATGTAAATTCATTGCTTTAGGGGACTGGAGAGAATTAGTGAAAATAATTGAATGAAGAGGTTTGAAGTGAAGCACTCTCTGTAAAGAATCAAACTTCCCACCACCTGTTCCCAAGCCTCTTTCTCTAGCGCTTCATAACCCGCACTTCTTCACCCTGAGATTGAACGAGTAATTGGCACGTTCATTTTGTCCCCGGGTGGTCAATTAGGTGTTAATTTGAGTGTTGGAGCTGACATGGCCTTGCTCATAGCATGATGTTCACTTTTCTCTACTCTCCAGGTGTGTGACTTGGATTGTGGTCAAATGAGGCCTGTTTAAACAAGGACAAAAGCACAAGATGTAACAAAAAAAAGTCTGTTTATACTGTGTATTTGAAAACAGTAGTCAGCTGATAATTTTATAAAGAAGATCTGGAGGAAACAAGAAGAAAATACTCTTTCAGAGAGAGAATATTTGGTGCTATATCTGCCTGGCCCTGTGTCACCTTGTAGTGGAAACCATTAAATTCACTTGTTATTCTTTCAAGGCATGAGTAGCTTTATCTGCCTGTTCATACTTTATAAGATTAGCAGCAGACACTCTTGATGATGCTCGTGATCCCCACATAAGGTGTTTTAAAGACAAAGTTAATTAGAAAATCCCATGTCAATGCAAATGACAAAGTGCCAGCACTGTTTCAAGCTGTACATTGTACAAACTGTTTGTTATTCTAGCCCTCCAACACTAGAACTGCATCCTTGGTCCTGAGGGTGATTAAATGAGAAAATAATCCAGTTTTCTCTCTCCTTCCCATTGACACCCTGAACCCTTCTCTTGTGCGGACACTGAGAAATGAGCCTCTTGGCCGTGAAATGAAGTGTAGTGACCCATAAGCATTTAATATTTAAGCAGCCCGTCAATATGGATTTGTCTGCAGCTGGATGATGGGAGTATGAGGGTCAGGAATCTTGGAAATGCGTCCTTCATTTGGATTGTTATCGCTTGTCTCTCATTCTGATATTTGGGATGAAGAGGTTTAAGACAATGTTGATATAACTGCACATTAAAATGCCTCATTGTCGAAGTAGATGCTCTATTAATAATGATCAGCCACATAATCAGATGATTGTTTTCCCTCTCAAGTGTTTGACATGGCTGTTGATGATGCAAGTAAGATGTGACAGATTAATGAGTCGCCAGTGTTCTCAACTTGATTTGCTAAACTGGATACCAGTTTGTAGAGGATTTAATTTAATGTCCTGTAATGTTCAGAAAGCAACCACTGCAGCTGAATGCTTAAGCTAATGTGGAAATATCAGAAACTGCGGCTCATGAGCGTTTTTCCTAAAAGACGTTATGCTCTCAACTGTTATTTTTATGTCTTGTAATGTGTGTCATGGTGGCAATTTTGAACAATTTGAAAAGATATGTGGGCTGAAAGAATAGTATATTTGAGAGCGTATTTGCTGGACTAAAAGAAGCCTATTGATGATGTCACAGACGCTACATTCATGTTTTTCTGCAGTGCATGGTGTTATCTACCCGTGAACAACTGTTTTACTGATGAGAGTATGTAGTGACCCCTACTGTGTGAGACAAAGAGTGCAGGGAGTTAGTATGTATCTCTTTCTCTTTTCCTCCCTCTTCTCCGTCACTCTGTGCTGTTTATGATTTATTTACGTTTTATTTACAGTACGTAGGTTCCACATTTATTTGTATTTCCCATAGAATCACGCAGATAAAAACAGAAAGTATAACATGACTATGTATGGTATCCTACCTATATGCAGTCAGGGTGGAGTCCGGATTCATATGTGGTTCTGTGTTGTTTGCTTTGAGTTCAGGCCCCAAAGTCATAAAAAGACCTACAATTAAATGGCTTGAAGAGAGCATCCTAAATTGGGAGCAGACACAAACCAGTCTGAAGTAATGTTTGCTCCTCGCTTTTTCTCTATTCCTGTCCCTACTTCTCTTTTTTTCTCACCTCTATCTGTTTCCCTGTCTCTCTCCTCTCTCAGCCCTCAGCCACCCCCCTTCCTTTTGGAGGATGGTTAGAAACAGAGACACATGGGAGCCTCAACAAAATATGAAAATAACTAGATGAGATTAGATTTGGAACTGCTCAACAGTCTAAATTGGTGTGAAATATTTCCCTCTGTAGAAACACTGTTGTAAATCAACTGGCAAGTTGCAAATGTACTCCCACCAGTAAGCACAGCTTATTTACTTCTTTATGTTGTTATTTTGGCACTGCAAAACATACTTTTGTGCACATGAAATTGAATGTTTTACATTAGGCACTTCTCCAGAGAAAGTAAGATTTCCGTGTCATAATGGTTAGAGCAGAGAGCAAACATGTAACCTTTTTTGCTCCCCTTAGTGACCACTGGCCACTCTGTTGGAGTGTTTGTGCACGCGTGCATGTGTGTATCCATGCATGTAAGTCAGATATTCCATCCCAGAGTCCCGTGGCTCCCTGTTTGCATAAGGCAGTTGTTTTCAGGGCTGTAATAACAGTGGATAGCCATGGGATCCACTAGCTGCCTCCTGGCTAGTGGAGCCATAGCCTGTAGTTCCCTGTCTGCTGTGTGTGTACTCAACAGGACATTGTCTGGTCTTTGTTGTGGACAAGTCTAGTGAAAAACTATTCACAGAGGAAAGGAGCGACAGGGAGGCAGGCAGAGAGGAGAGATGAGATGAGGGAGGGTAGGATTGGGAATGACCGGAGAAGAATGTCGGAGAGGGCAAGGAGGTGTAAGAAACAACGGATGAGTGGAAGACATGGATGAGGAGAATATGAGAATGAGGGAGAGAAGGGGATAACAGAGAATAGATGGAGTTCAAAAGATGACTAGAGAGGAGCTGAGGATGACAGGAGAGGAGAAAATGATACGTATGCACACCCGCAGCAACAAGCCACACAAACTCTCTGGACACATACATACACACCCACACACACAGATATACGTAATAAAACAATAATGTACTGAACTACCAAAGGTCTTTACATGTGTGTGTCTTTGTGTGTGTGTCTTTGTGTCTGTGTCTTTGTGTCTGTGTATTTGTGTGTCTTCCTCTGGGAACTGGCTCTGACTGCTGAGCCTGTAAACAGGAACTATCCTGCTTTTAGCAAGCTGGAAGCCCTGCAGGTGCACACAAACACACACACACACACACACACACACACACACACACACACACACACACAATCACACTAAAGACAGTTGGATTCAGTTATAATAGTTTTGGTCTGTTTGCTGGATTTGTTGAGACAGAAACCACAGAGTTTGATTCCATGTTTATCATACAACACTCAGTTAGAGGCATTCATTACAGATACTGTTAATAAAAAAAGAAATTACAAAAAGACAGTGAGGTTGCTCTGCAGCCCTTTTGCAGTACTGAATTGGTTTGCGCTCACACACTTTATTTCAGGTTTTGTTTTTTGTTTCATTTTCTTCCAAGAGCAAGTGACACGGGAAAGAACAAGACACTAAGTCTTTGCTGGGTTATTTCAAGCATCCCTTATATTTTTCTGTTGTTTATGGTATACAGTATGTGTTTTACAGAGCCCCCTATCTCCATGAAGTAACAAACATTTCTAACATTGCAGATTCCAGCTTCATCACAACACGTGTGTTAATGACTGCTTTCTAAGTTAATCATGTGTTAATTTTAAAGTTTGTCCCTGAGGTTTGTAGGAGTAAATAATCCTATTATGAGAGCTCAGCTGTTGCCCTGTTAGTGCTGCTGTCAGCTGAGGTCATGGTTTGGCTGAACTGACAGGTCTGCTGTGAAATGGGGTGATGTTCCTTTATGTTTTGTCCCACGCAGGAGCGCACTTATTAGACACTGTGCGTATGCAGTACTTTCTTCTTTTGTGGTGTACAAAAAGTTCTCCAGTTCAAAAATTCTCTCCATCTTTGTTTGTTATTGTGAGCTTTTTCTGTCTTTCTCTCTCTCTCTCTAGTAATGCCTCCAAATGTTGCACAGGGTTTAATTGAATTTGGGAGATTTGGCCCAAATAAAATGTGAATCGGTGCATGTTTCCACTAAGTACCTTTTTGTGAATAAAAGCTGTTGGTGTGACAAGATTACATTGAACACCAGTAACACTTCAAACATCATAGCATGTCATTGCTGCTTTCCACATAAGATGACATGTTTGTTTTTAATGAATGTTTGCTTCTGTCACATGTGTATCATGTTGTTTTTATCAGCCACTATGTTGATAGAGAGGGGGTGACATGCAGTAAGGGCTTTTTGCCTCGACTCCTCAACACCCCTGCTCTTTTTATTCTTTATTTTTTGGGCTTTGTGGTGGCATGAAGGCACGTGATGGTGAGTGGCAGCATGACATGAAAGCTTTGTCTACCTTATAAGCAGACACCGTAGTGTCAAGGTGTATTCGAATAATCAGTTTCCATCAACCTGTATTGCGTCTTCTCTTTTTTGACATGCCCACTTTTTTTTTTTACCTCAGCCAAGCATAACAACTTTCTGTGATATTGTAATTATTTATTTACTTATTTATCGGCGTTGTCACTGTGGCATGAAAGTGCTCATAAAAACAGATGGATGGAAACATATCTTCCCTCTCCCTCTCTCGTTCTCTCGTCGTCTCTCTCCCACTGTCTGACGTCATCAGTTCCCATCTGCTTCGGGCCACAACTGTCCAAAATGAATGAAGGACAGCTGACACTTTCTCTCCTTCCTCTTTCCCTCTCTGTCCTCTTTTCTTCTGAGGCAGTTAGTAACACAGTGGACCACAGAAGCACGCACTCTCCTCTCTCTCTCTCCCCCTTCTGCACCCTGCCTGTCAAGTGTTATTTGGTGCACTGTGGTTTATTGGCTTGGTTTTGTTGTGCGGCGGGACAATCAGAGCACGGTTTGGATAGAGGAAGCTGATGAATGGTGTTCCCTGTGCCGTACAAAGCGTCCTCCTCTCTACTTCATTGATGTGTTGATGCGACTCAGCTGGCTGCCCAGTGAGTTTGTACTGTATACTGTTGTGGGCTTACAAGCGGACAGATGCACATGGACGCTCAACGCTGAAAGGAGCTTTTATGCTTTTTTATAGTGTCCATCCCTCTCACATTCACTACTTCTCTCGTGGTCTTTTTACCCTTGTTCTCTCTCTCTGTCTGTCTCTCTCTCTCTCTCTCTCTCCCTCTGCTACAGTAAAAGTGCAACATGCAACAGTAAGACAGTGTATGGAGGTCACAGAGACAGGCTTCTCTGAAAGCCACATGGTTTTAGTGAAAAGAGCTAGAAAAAAAGTTAGATATGAAGAATAGAGTAGAAAATAAGAGATGACAGAAAGCAAATAAAGGTCAACATGCCTGGGTAACAAGGGGTTAAAGGGGTAATGAGAGGGGCAGAAGATTAGTTCACAGGGTAACCCCCTCCCCAACATGCGCAAACACACAGAAACACACACAGGCACTGTGATGCAGCAAAACTACATTTAAAGTTGACTTCCACTGGAGACTCGTTATCCTGATATTCCTAACTTTTTCTTTGTCATCTTTATCATATTTTTAGAATATGGTGAGGCTATCTATGTCTAGAGGTTATTAAAACACAGATGTTATGCCATTGCAAAATAAACAAACAAGGCGGCTAAAGCTGCAAAGGCCTGACCTACTACACACTCACTCGTTTGTTTGTATATTCCTGTTACAGCTGACTCCCCCCCCCAGCCACATGCCTCTTTCTCAGAGGTGACAATCCCTCTCAGTTATTTATTCCAACAGGATCATTGAGATATGTGACCTGGCCCGCTTACAGCAGGACAGATCTTACTTTCAACTCACAGAGAAAAGAGAAGGCTGGTCAGCCCTCGCACACTGAGACATGAGCACCATCAACGGGACACAGTTAACTCTCAGCGTCTTTGTGCTTGAATAATTGCTATTTAAACCACTTTCCAAACCCAAAGAACACATTTGACACCTCAGTCTTGGGGATCTAAATCTTTTACGCGTTACAGTATATGACCTACAGCATCACCGCATCGTGTCACGTCGGTACACTTTGGATTGTTATCTGTGATGCAGAACATGGCTAGTCTGACCATGTTGTTCCGTTTCCACTACATGGGCTTTCTCAGGGACAGGAAGGGTCGGCTGACTGTGGAACCATGTCAGACAGCTAACAAAGTTGGTAGGTGAAAGTGATGTAGAACGAATAGACTACTATATAAAAATGTGAATGGAAATGTGTATGTTAATGTTTTGTAGACATTTCTTGATGGGATTGTTTGTCACAAATGCCTGCACATAACATATTGCAGCCTGTCCATTATGTCAACACTTTTATATCAAGATAATGTGTTTGCTGCAGCTTGAGTGCTGCTGATGCATGTTAATCACAGGAGTTTTAGTTGCTGAATCATGACTTCTTTTGGCCTTGCTTTTGAGCTCCATGTCTCGTAAACCCATTTTTAGGGCTTATCGGAGCTTTCCTCACAATTTGGAAAAATAATGATAATCCCCCCTTGACTTTTCCTTTGAGAGACAACAAAGAAGCTTAATTTCTCTCTAGGAGTAAACAGTGAATAAGCTCTTTGTTTCATTTTCTCAGTTTGAAAGATGCTGGCTCCCAATCAAGCAACTTTTTTATGAAAGTGGATAGGCATGAGTATTTGGATCAAATTTAGCCATGCTCATAAAGGGGGGAAACACTTAGATAATTTGGTCTCAATGAATTTACACACAGATAAAGATGTTGTTAAGAGTGTTTTTGAGGTTTATTGACGTCAAGATGGCGTAAAGGGTCAAATATAAAAGCTTTAAACGTTATTATAAATGAATGGACTGATTACTACTGATTACTGCCTTCTTCAATGAATGTATTGTTTGATTTTAGTTTGGCATCTAGTCCCCTTTTTAAAAATAATTCTGAAAATACAGTGCCAGAAGACTAATAATGCAAGACTTGTTGCGATTCATGCAAGAAACTTCTGTTACATATTTGAAGAAAACAAGATGAATGTACTCGAGAATTGACATTTCTTTCAGTATGTGTCTCATAAGGTAGATAAATACTCACTGTGCTCTTGATAAATACACTTGTAAAGATGATAAGTAGGACATTATTTACATTAAGGGTTTTTAGGGCCCCCAGTGCAAAAGCTCACAGTCACCAACAGAGTCAAAGTATTAGTCAGAGAGAAGATTACAACCAATCATTATTAAAGCCTATTTCACCCGCAAATCCACCAGCGACAACAGTTGGCTGTTGGCTGGCTTAACTTTTTTTCCCCTGTTAGTAGCTAGCCAGGCACACAGGGGAGAAACTGTTTAATGCAAAGCAGCACTTGTTACTAAATCTTATTTTGGGGAGGGGTTAGTGACATGGGGGGAAGCGGCAAAAAAGCCAGTTGGTGTATGCAAAAGGGAGCTGGCAGTGCCTTTGGCTTTCTGCAGCTCAGTGGGTGGCAGGGCGGTGGCCAATATATGGCACGGCTGTTGTTCAGTTGCCTCCTCGCCATACAACAATGGTACGGTGAGAAAACTAGTTGGGTGATAGCCGCTGTAGACCTGTGTAGGGTGTAGTGTAGGCCTAGATTCATCGGGACGGTTCAATGGTGGTTTTGGTTTACAATGGCAGTGCTGGATAACCACAGCTGGCAGTACGCCCAGGCTGGAAAAACCCTGATCAGACTCTCAGGTAGAGTATTCTCTATCATAAATGTATTCTGTCATGTTTATCCAGAAATCCTGTTTATTCTGATTCCCTTTGTTAAAGGGATATTTAATAAGACTCCTTTAAATCTCTAAAGATTTTTTACTGTTAATCTAATGTTAATGATCTAAAAACTAATTTCACCTCATAATATTTTGTTTGTGCTTATATTTTAGATATTATTTGTGTGTTGCATTGTTTTTTTTGTTTTTTTTAATCAGTTTGACAAATAGGACATCAAGTAATAAAAGCACAAGTTCTAAATGAAAATATAGTGGTATCTACATCACTTTGTACTGTATTTGGTTTCAAACAAGAAATGTGAAAGCAATTAAAAAACTCTTTATAATGCAAATTATACCCCCTCTGCCAATACTATGTTTATAGCCTCTTCCTGAGAAGAGACAGGGAAGTGAATGATTCGATAGACTGCACCTAACCCCCCTGCATCTGTTCGTGTTGTTTCCTGAACACAAAGTGGTATGGAGAACACATGCATACTGTTACAAGAAAGTCCTACTTTTAAAATGCCTGGTGCAATGCAGCTGCATTATAGCAATTCCCAAGGGGACAAAATAACACATCACAATATAATGCAAACCAGTACAAAAGCTTTGCAGTAAATTATACTGTTGTGAACAATATAATGTTAATTTTTCAATGAGGCTATGTCAGTGAGGTTGAGGTTTTGATTTAACTTTGTGGCAAAATCCTGTTAAGTTTTTTTCAGTCAATGTTGCTGAGGCTGAGCTGTGACTTCTGCTCCTCTGTGATAGTGCAGTTTGCCTGAATACTTTTTTTCCACATAATTTTGTGTTTGCAGTGTTTGCAACAGATTTAACTCATTGACTATGTGAGCCTGTTGTATGTATGTGAGTTTATGTTGGGCTAAAGACTTACTGTACCATTCAGATTTCTGTAAAAGATGACACATACTGCTAATGTACAGACAGGTGACAAATTGAAGGAAAAACCTGAATGCTTGACCCCCACAGTGAGGGGATCCAGTGGCTCTGTTATGCTGCGGGGGGCATTTTGCTGGCATGGTTTGGGTCCACTTGTCCCCTTAGAAGGGTCACTGCAAATCAATACAAATTTGTTCTGAGTGATCACCTTTATCCTATGATGAAACATTTCTATTCTGATGGGAGTGGTCTCTTCCAGGATGACAGTGCCCCCATCTATAGGGCACGAGGGGTCACTGAATGGTTTGATGAGTATGAAAATGATGTGAATCATATGCTGTGGCCTTCNTCTCTCTCTCTCCTCTCGCCAGCCGTGGAAAGAGAATGAAACCATTATTGCTACCTCAGTCCCATCTCGTCTCAGCTGGTTGTGACATTATCTGCGAGTCAGGTTGTATCCAGTCTGGTCACTTCACAGTGAGCTAATGTGCTGTCATCCAGGTCTGAATGCTGCTCCTAACTCCCTCAGCGATAATACAGGAGCCATTAAAACCTGTAGGAGTTATTTAGCCGTCTCTTTCTGCAGTCTCCTCTGTCTGTATTATTATCTGTCTTGCTGTACACTGCAGTTTTGTCTGTCCCCATATTCTTCTCTTCGCCATCTCGCATGAATCATTATCAGCCTGTGCTTCTCTGTTCCTGTCATCTCATACCACACACTTTGCCTTTGTCCCGCCCCATTTCAGTCTGCCTTTGATCAATTTATCTTTTTATCTATCTATCTATCTATCTATCTATCTATCTATCTATCTATC